>JXCR01117161.1:308570-330171 GCA_002079205.1 Phalaenopsis hybrid cultivar
ATAAGACGATGGTCTTGTGCCAAAGATGCTAGACATTAAAGGAAAATAGGAATTGGCTGGAATTTCTAGAAGGGTGAGTCTCAATTCTAGTTTTCTAAGATGGTCCATAGGAATTTCTAGAGCTAGAACCTAGGCTCTAAGGAGGAGAAGAAAAGACCTCACAAAAATGAGGTCAACAGAGCCGTATCTTCCATTGGTTGAAAGTGAGATGCTCATGGTTCGATGGGTCCTACAGACTGAGGATACAATGAATTCGTTGTAGCTTCGTCACAATATATTCTACACTCTTTACGTTGTGAACGGGAAGGTTTGTAGTCTCATCCTCAATGCAAGGAGCAGTAAGAACGCGTCGTCTACAAAAATGAAGAAGTTGAGCCTTATGACTCAAAAGCACTTACAATTATATTCTCTAACGTGGTTGAAGAAGGATAATAAGTTTAGCATTGATACTAGGTGGCTAGTAGAGTTCTCGATTGAAAGCTAGTTGCAGGATTATGTGTGGCGCGACGTGGTACCCATGAATTTCGCTGTTGTTGGGGAGACCGTGGCAATTTGACTATAGGACTCAACACATGGGTTCAGGAACACCTACTCCTTCACCAAGGATGGGAAAGGGTTCCTCATTCTACCTTCTAGGGAGCTTCTAGGGAGCCCGTGATCGCATGTGCCCTTACCAGCAGAAAATCATCAATGGGAACAATTTTGGCGACAATAAAGGATAATAGGAATGAAACGCTAATTCTAGTCATGAGGCAGTCACGACAAAGCATTTCAGGACAAAACAAGTGATAGCTTACCACCATAGTCACCACTGTTCGAGGAGGCTCAGGTGACCCCCACTTCATTTTAGGTTAAGCCGACCTTGAATTACTTTCGGAGATAGTGAAGCCGATAGTGAGATCATGATACTGCGAGGACCGCTGTTGAAGAACCAAAATCTTTGGCGCATGTAGTTGAAGCTCCCCCAACCAACCCCAAAAGACTGACACAGGGCTTACCCAAGGGTTGAACTGGACTGCTGAACCGGTTCAATGTGGGGTCTCATAAGGCCAACTGGTCCTTGTCTTGGGGGCTAAATTTGCCACCCAAGTGAGGGGCGACGGTCCTCTTAGTTACCTACCACTATTTTATATGTGCTTTCTTGTTCTAGGTTTAGTTTTTGTTGAGTTTCTGTCCAAGCTAGTCGCCAGTGACACTCTTTCCTGTCTAGGGCTGTATCTGAAGGCGAGAACGTGCTCTGACTGTAAGTGTTCATGGTGGTGATCTTCTCCAAGGGTTCGAGAGATGCTTCGACTGTAACTTGCTCTCGCAGGGATGGTTATTCTTCCATACTTCCTGACTTGATCGTTGCCATCCTCTCGACATTTCCACCTAGTTTCATTGCTGCAAACCCCCTGTTCTAGCGCTTGCTGTCGCGCTACTCCCATCCCTATCCACAATTACTACTGCCAGCCTTTTCCTCAGGGTGTATCCTCTGTCCTGCACCCTTCTACTCCATGCTTTCAGTCGTCAGCCCTGAAACTCTTACCTACAATTACCGCAAACTCAACTGCATCCGTCCTTGCTGGTTGCAAGTGCCTCACGGCTTGCATGTTGCGCCTTCACGCCCCCCTTCTCCTCCTGTTCGTCCTATTGTGCCTCACTCCCTCTATCGCCCACCTACTATGGTCGCAATCTCTTACCCAGCCCAACCGACAACTTCAACGGCCCTACCCACCTCTCCAACTCATCCACGACAACTGCCATCCCATCCCAATTCCCTGACAACCATTATAACCATTCCTCTGCCTTCTCCTTGTTGCCAAAACCATCTTCCAACCACCCTGCTGTCACTACCATCTCTTACCTCCATGCCTACCTGCTGACTAGCTGCTACCCAACCCGTTCGTCATTGCCTATGGTGTCTTGTTAGGTTTGCTATCATTTATTTCTTGTTTTAAAGTGTCTTATTTGTAACATATTTGAATTTCAGCATTAATGTTATATATTTTTTTGTGGTTTGGGTTAACTCCAGTATCTGTTGATGTCTTGAATCTTAATGATTTCAAAATGCCGACTAAATTATATATTTCTGCAGAGTTATAGCTAATCGGCAATCTGCAGCTCGTTCAAAAGAAAGGAAAGCACGCCATGTATCTGAACTTGAGAGAAAACTTCGGGCACTTCAAACTGAAGCTACAACGCTTTCTGCCCAGCTTATGCTTTTTCAGGTCCGTCTTATATGGTTTCTACGTAGAAAGCAAACACAGTTCGGTTGTTTATTTTCCTCCTTTTAAGCTGATAAAATCAAGCAGCTAATACATTTGTCAGGTAGCTAATATTGGTAAAAGGAATTGATATTCATTGCTTTCATTGCAATTGCGACTGAAAAATGGAATTTTAAAAATCTTTTGGTGCCTGGATGAAAGGAAAATATCTATTCACTAAATTTAAACTGCCTTCCCCTCTGCTCCTCATTTTTACCTAACAGCAATTCATTCATTTATTTAGTTTTGAGTGTCCCGAAGTGTCTTCTCTTGTATTTCTATAATCTTTGCTTTTGATAGGTGATTGTTTCATTGTTTCCACTGTTTATGCTATGGTTTTTTCTATTTTTGTAGGGCATCAAAATGAATTTCCCACTTTCATGCATAAACTATACGCCTATAAACTAAATTATCTCTTCTCCAAGTTAATTTGCTTATTTATCTACTTTTAACTTTCTTGGAGAAGTTTGGCTATTTTACTTGCCGATGAGAAAGGGGAAAGAGATAAGCCGGGTATCTTCCAATTTAGTTCCATAATGGATTCTGTTTGAGTGAATTGCTCATTTTCAAACTCAAATATATTTCGAGTTTGCCTCAACTCAAGATTACTCTTTGAATTAGAAGTTCAACTAAACATGCTAAAAAATTAGTTGGCGCAAGTGTGAGAAAACAGGAATGAGGCTATGAGATGGCTTAGGAGATCTGAAGTTAGGTTCCTTCAATCCTTAACCAGCAAATCCTACTAACATTTGCTTTGAAACCTGCAACTTTGCATTCAACTTAAAAAAGAAATACAACGGATGCAGCTATGCATGTACATAAATAGAGTTATCATACTCATGCACATTTTTGTTAAAAAACTACCCAGTAACTTGCCGAAAAATCACTTCCTTGGATTGTGTGAGAAAGCCAAACGCCGAGCATTCTTGAGGCCTTCTCCTTCTAAGCATCTCTTGCATCTCTTGCATGATTTGCCTGAGAAAGGTGATAATAATTATATTATCTCCTTCAATCACGATGACTTAACCTCTAGCATCCATGGCTCAATATCTCTTATTGAGAGGATGACTTTGAGTTTAGACTCGGCATTGTCCCAACGTCAACATCTTGCTAACATTAGCCATGAAACCGTAGCTTACAGTTTTGGTCTGCAAGCATATGATGGAAAAATCATTGTCCATTTTTCTTAATGCTCCTCGGAATCAGTTTCAAGATGTCAGTCTTAAGTGAATCATGATGGTAGCTAAGTGATATGCAATAACTGCTGTGAAATATACGGCAGTAATATTTTTATATGGAGAAACCGCTTGCACTTTGTATCTGTAAATCTGGATCTTTCCTGTATGCTGAGAGTTTGATCTTCATGACTCCTAAATAACTAACTCTGTCTAATGTGCACCTGCTGTCTTCTCTACCTTTGTATTTTATATATTACCTTGTATCAATGTGTATTAGGTAGGTGAAAACATTAAAACCATCTGTTTCCACTCTTCCTTTTCTTGTTCAAAGTATTTGCTGTAGGTTCTATGTACTCACATTTTAGAATTTCTTCAACATGGCATCTGAGCTATAAAGCCTCATGGCATTCCTTCTCTTTATCTCGTATCAATATAACTGACTTTATGCACTTGCAGGACTTTTCTACAGCAGGTTCTTACTCTTCTTTGTCAAGTGAAACTCATATTCCTTCTCAGTGAAGTTTATTGTATCAACTATAAAGAGTGTTATCAATTTTCAACTTACAACTAAAATTCATTCTTAGGCTGGTTTGTAGGATATTTTGATGAAACCTCGCCCAAATCCTCTCGCCACATCATCAAAATTCTGATAGAAGTTCCACATTTCAACACGTGGATGCTTATTCCACCATTTCTCCATCACTTTTAACTCATATTCTTAATCTTGATTCTTGTGTCGATATTTAGACAATATAGATCATCAATTGCATTGTATCAATCACGAATCATCCAATTAAAGAACAAACTTCCATCATATACTATGAAAGATAAATCAATGGTGCAATATCTTTCTAACATAGACACCAAAGGCAATGCCATAGCAACTCTTGGATCTCCTCTTTGTCTAGAAGATATTATTTTTTACACTCTAAATAGGTTGCCCATGACATATCAGCTTTTAAGACTACCATTAAAATCAATTTTTAAATTTCTACTCACTGCCATGCAATGAAGAAATAAATCTTGCCACTGAAAGCAACTTAAGAATTGCCCTTTCATACAACTTATCTCTCGTTAGTCGCTACTCAAAAATATGGATACATTCGCAACTTTCTTGTAGCTCATCCCAAGGACATCAAAATTCCGCTCGAGGATGCTATCGAGCAGTTTGCAGCACTTCTAGTTGAACTTGTGGTGGACGGAATGTTGGCCATCGAAATTGTGGTCAAATGAGTCATTCTGTTCTGAAATGTTGGCATCTCATTGATCACTCATTTCAACCCAATCCAAATGGCTTGATTGATGGCCACTCACATTCAACAGTGGATTGGGTTCTAGGCTCTAGAGTTACATCTCACTTGACTTCAAATGCACATAAACTTCTGCAAGATATGCCCTATGCTAGATCACAACTAATTTTACTTGGAAATACTGATATGGCTCCTATTGCTTGTACTGGATAAAAAAAATTTGCAAACTCCGACTCATAAGCTTCACATTTACATGTTTCACATCTTTTTCGGCATCCATTAGCTCATGATAACTATTGCTCCATTTTTTTTTTGTTTTTGGTTATGTCATTATGGAGTCAAAGAGCAATTAAATTCTCCTCTAAGCTGTGTGATCAATGGCTATATCCAATTAATTTCTTTGGCACCTCAAGCTCCAATTTATTGATGATTATTTTTTATTTTATTGGATCTTTCTTATGAAATTGAAATCTGAAGATAATTTCAAATTTAAAACTTCAATTGAAAATCAATTTCATTAATAGATTAAAATTCTTGGATTTGATTGAGGTGGAGAATTCACCAATTCTTCCTTTGAACAAACACTCGAAAGCTTTTTGCGTCTCATAAAATTACTTGTCCCTATACACCAAAACAAAATGGTGTTGTTGAACAAAGATATAGACAAATGATTGAAAAAATGCGAACTCTCATTCTTAAGGCCAATTTAACTCATTCATTGTGGGAAGATACTTTTCTTACTGCCAAATATCTCATTAATCAGTTGCCATCACCTATTACCAATAATATTTCTCTATATCTTCTATATAACAAAACCCTTCCTACATACATTTAAAATTCTTTGGGTATATTTGCTATTTTTGGTTCCTTTCATATGCCACAAATAAATTTGCTAGCAAATTTGTTGTTGTATCTTTCTTGGATAGGCTACAACACTTAAAATATACAAATGTTTCAATCCCACCAATCGCAAATTATACATTTCTCAACTTGTTATCTTTCATGAAAATTTCTTCCTTTGTATTAGTTCTTCCCCTACACTTCAACCATCATCATCTTCACCAGATACACGTCCCCTTGCACTCATTCTCACTTCCTCCAAAAATTTCTCTTCATTTTCGTTGCCACGAAGGAACAACTCTTTACTATAATTTTCATTCACATCATTTGCTGCTTTACATTCAATTCAGGTCATATCACTCCTAATATGTCATGTATCCCTTCTCAATTATCTAAGCCAAACTCTTCATCACCTCTATCTATTTCGTTGGTACCTAAACTTCTACCAGAACATCCAATTGATTACTTGTTCTCAAACATGTCACCTAAAACCAAAAATTACTCTACATCTGCAACACTTTCTCACCAATGCAACTAATCTCACAACTTTCAATCAATATTTCAAATATGAGAAATAGAGGCAAGCTATATCCAAGGAATTTCAGTCTTTATAAAATCAGGGAACTTGGCAATTAGTTTCCATTCTGCACATCAAAACATTTTGGGTCATAAATGGATAAACAAAATTAAATGCAAATTTGAGGGATCCATAGCTATATAAAACACTATCGGTAGCTCAAGGATACAAATAAGAACAAGGTATTGATCATACCTGTATCTTTAGTCTGGTTGCTAAGCTATCATAGTTCAAGTTTTTTATAGTAGCAATAACGAATAATTAGCCTATAGTTTAATTTTATATGTCCAATGCATTCCTTCATGGAGCACTTGGTGTTGTTACTTGTATGGAATGGCCAGCAGGTTTCCAAGGTGCACTACACCCAATCAAGTTTGTCTTCTTAAGAAGGCTATTATGGGCTTAAACCAGCTCCTCAGCAGTGGTTTGCTAGTTTAACAACATTTTTGCAATAGCTCAGTTTCCAAACCATTGTATTTGATCCTTCTTTCATTATCTCTCATAAGGATGATATTGCTCTTTATATACTTTCCTATGTGGATGACATATTGCTCATTGTCAATAACAACGAAGTAGTTTGTTGCGAATTGGATTTTATTTAGGGTCCTGTTGGTAAATAGGGAATATTGAAGAAGCGTAGGGGTTTATTTGTAAAACATTGTAATACCTTATTGAAGCCCATTTATAAATGTACAATGCAGGTTTTGAACAATTCTTTCTTGATGGTATTAGAGCCCTAATTCTTGGCAATCGTCGTTGGTGCTGCTCGTTTGTCAGGATCAGCATGCAAAGACCTGGAACTTCGAATTTTCTCATCCTTCTGTTTCGTCGTTGCAACCCAGCCGTGAAGAGAGGTATCTGGGGTGGCAACGAGGGGATCATGGCATTACCGTCGCGACTAGAGCTAATTGGGACGACAACAAGGGGATCATGCTATTCCTCGTGATAGAGTCGCACCAGGTAGGGTCTGAACCTACGACTTTCTGCTTAGCAAAAAGGCACGCTAGCTGAGGAAGGAGATGTGAAGGTGAGTGCAAAGCATGGGACGCTTTGATAGACCATTCCAGTCATTAGTAGAAGTGCCTGCGAGCTCTAGTGGGGATGGTACGCGAGGGAGGATAAGGGTTCATGCTAATTGTGCATGGACATGTTGGGGCTATGGAAGGAGAACGTGTATGTGAAGCACACATGAAATTAGAGCAGTGGAGGAGAAAACTTTAGTTCTACGTGCGTGAGAAAACGACGAAGGCTGAGGAATAGTTAACATGATGATATCAGGAGATGGAGATAGTGTAAGAGGTAAAGGTTTGGAGCTTTGGGAAAAGATAGATCTTGAAATTCTGAAGGTCTTGGTCGGGATCATACAGGGAGCGAGCGTCTCGACATGAAACACTACTTTAGCACGTGCTCTGACATTGGTGAAGTTAGATCTCCCTTCTCCTTCCTGAGGATCTGAATTTGATGGACTGGCCACATATATGAGTTGGCCACGTCCAGTCGATGTTCTTCTAGTAAGGAAGAGACTAGAGTGATATCTAACGGAGGTCAAACTGAAGATTGAAAATACTGAGAAAGATGAATGGAGAACCACACATGCCTTGCTTTACACCTGACTACTCAACTTAATGGTTCCATGGATTGCCTCATTAGTAGATTACATTCGAAAGACGAGCGACATCTGGGCGAAGATCCATGTTGGAACTGAGAACCACATGAGGGTGTTTTAGATTCAGCGTAAGTTAGAGGCGATGGTTCAGGGTGATAGTTCGATCCAGTAGGATGCTATAGAGCTGGAGCAGTTGTGGGCTGATCTTGATCACTTCTCACTGATGTCGAGTTATGGCTATCTAGAGTGTAAGAAAGTGATCTTCGCACAAATGAGGAATATGCAGTTTCTGGCCCATCCAAAACCCAGCCTTTGATCAAAGGAGATCCGTCGTCCTAGCTCAAACGACTATCCCTTCATTGGATGAAGTCATTGCTGTGATGATACAGGAGGAGAGTCGCATGAAGCTACACTCTGAGTGTGCAATCAGTTTTGGCTGCTGGTTCACTTTAAAATTACCTATTTTTTATGCGCATTTTATGTTCAATTTTTTTAGGATATTATACTTTAATGAAATATATTTTTATGTTTTTTGTTGCAAGTATAAGAAAAAAAGTTTAAGAGTAAAAATGAACAAAAATACTTCAAAAAGGAGCAAAATTGGGTTAAATAGAAGAAAAGTTTCAACGCAGTTGAACTGGCGCCTAGGCGCGACGGTTAGGCGCCTAGGCACCACGATTATTTCCTAGAAAATTCATTGAATGAGACCGAATTTTGAAGAGTTGTCTGAAACAACCCTTGGTCATTTTTGAAACTCTATAAATATTGATTAATTTCAAAGGACTAGGGGGTCGAATATAGAGTCTTATAGTGTGTGAGTGTGTTAAGTGTGTGAGAAATTTTCTTTGTGAGTTTTTGTTATTTCTAGAGTTTGTGAGTCTTGTAAGTGTTGTTGGAGTCAGAGAAGTCAGAGAACTTCAAAGAAGTGCTTGGGGGAACATTTCAGATAAGTATTTGTTTCTTTGTCCTTAAGTTTTGTTCTTTGGATTGGAGTTTTATAAATATGTTTTGTTTTGTTCTCCCCATGCTTCGTGATTAGTTTTCTTTTATTTCTCCTTGCAATATGAAGTAATTAAGTGATTTTTTATTTTGTTTAGAACTTCTTTTATTCTTAAAAATTGTGATGATATTTTTATCGGTTCTTCATTTACTTTACAATTTGATCACTTGTATTGTTAAAACATGTTGAGAAACTTATATACCCGAAAAGGCTAAGACTTCTTGACTTGTAAGTATTAAATTCTACATCGGAAAGAGCAGTCACGATCGTCTAAAAGGGGTGCAAATAAGGCTTTGTTGGGTATATAATTGATATGTCTAGAGTGACAGGCTCGTTTTTTTTATTAATTTGGTCTAGAGATTGAAACGAAGGGTCACCGGTAGGTCCTTTCGAGAGGGCACAATGCGTAATCTAGGAGCGAGGGACTAGAACCTACCCAACACTACTATATATGTTGACGCCAACTTTAGATTAGTCAATGTTCTTAGCACAATTCGAAATAAAATAAAAAAATAGGTATGCTCGTATTTGTCACAATACCACATTTATGTTTCTAAATAAATTTTAAAATCCTTCACTGATTATGAATTATTGGCAAGGAGAAAGTCTCTATATATATTTTTAAGTCCTTACATTTACTTTTATTTGTATATTGTAGAATTTAGTAAACTTAATTTTCATCTTTAGATAGTTGTTGCAATCTTAAGTTAAGTATTCTTAAAGTCAACTCCTGTATTTTATTTTATTGTTTACCTATTTTTTACTTCCTCGCGGGATCGATACTAGGGTTTTTAAACAAAACTCTATATTACTTGAAACGATATGTATACTTGCGTAGTACCTCTAGTGAGAAAGTTGTTTCTTTAATCATTTTACATTCGTTCTCACTAGCCGCTAAATATAATTTGGGTTAAGTTTTTGGCATATTAAGGAGCATAAATATCTACGTAATTGCGAGTCGGGTCAACTGACTGAAGTTGTCAATGGGTGACTCACAAGTATTACAACTATGGTGAAGTTGTTCATCCGAGCAAGACCTGTCCTCGGTCACCTAAGGAGAGAGAGATAGGTTGATGTGGAAAAAATGGAGGCCATGGCAGCCGAAATGGTGGAAAAGGGAGGTATTGGGCAAATTTGATGGTAGTAGAAGAGAGAGGTTGGTGTGAGTTTTACTAATGATGATCATTAGTTCTAGAGTTGTTGAAGAGGAAGCAGAAAACAACAAGAGATGGGCTGAAGATGCTTCCAACCAATTGTCATCAAAGGGCAACATTGTCACTTATGCTCACTTTGACAAAGGTAGGATTATCGGAATGGTTAGTACATTCTGGTACATCTCAGCATGTGACAAGTACTGCTAGAGAGTTTTCTTTTTATACTCCCTTATCAGTGCTAGAGAGCATCCAAACTACTGATGGTATAATATAACTAGTAATTGGTAAGGGTATAGTTAGAGGTATTAATTATATAATTTTGTCTAATCTTTTACATGCTCCTTTTCTAATGAATCTTTTATCCGTTAAAGTCATTATTATACAACTAAAATATGTTGTTTTTTTATATTCATAAAGTGATCTTCGAAGAGAGGGACGAACCAGACACTTGAAACTGGATAGTGATATAGTGGACTCTGGTACTTAGATCCGAATGGGGTGGACTCAGCTTTAATATCTATGTTAGAGAGTGTCGAAGTATAAGAATCTGGGAGGAGTTTGAAAGATGTGTTGCTGCTACATAACAGACTCAATGGACACTCTAATTTTAGTTCATTGAGTAGGTTGTATTCTTCATTATATGAAAAAGCAAATAAACAATAGCTTATTTATAATGTTTATTAGTTTGATAAGCTTACTAAAAGCTCTTATATTAGTTCTGGAATAGGAGTTATGTTATTTTTGACTTGATACATTCTGATGATTAGAGACCTTGTTCTAAAAGGTTTATGAATGGTTATTGATATTTGGTGATCTTTATTGATTGTTTTTCTTATATTACTTGGTTATTTTTGATGAAAAATAAGGGTGATGTATTTACTTGCTTTAAAGACTTTCACAAGGCAATCTAGGCTCAATATGGTGTGGCAGTGAAGTTGTTGAGGTTTGATAATGAGACAGAGTATGCAAACAAATTATTTGGAGTATACTTGTCAATCCAAGGGATACAACATCAAACAACATGTCCATACACATCCTTTGAGGGCACTGTTTGGATAAATAAAAAAAAATCAAGTCGAACCGTTTTATTGATTTGGTTTGGTTTTTTAAATAACGGTTCGGATTACGGATTTAAATTTTATATATTTTGGTTTACGATTTACGCTTCGTTTTTTTTAAAATCAAATAGACCGAAAACGGTTAGGTTTGTTTTTGCAACTTATTTGTATCAATTGAATATGATTCTTGGAATTGTAAACCATTAGTTTTGCTTTTAAAACTTTATTTTTTTGTAAGCATATTAAGTTAATTAATTGAAAATGATATGTTGTAATTAAGTCATTGCATTTGCATATGTTTTTTATTTTTAATAAATCAAAATTTTAAATTTCAGAAAGTTTAGAAATTCTGTAATAGGAGGTCCGAATTTCAGAATTTTTGTAGCTGAAGGAGTTGAAGACTCGCAAGAAGTAGTCGGAGGACTTGATGGAAGAAGTTGAAGGAGGAAGAAGCAGTCTAAAATGTTGTCAGTCGTACTATGACGAACAAATGAAATCCCTAGAAGAGGAGTGGCAGAAACATATTTCTTTATTGAAATCCAGCCTTTCGGTTGTAAGTGAAACCATAATTGTCGATAACCGTAACGAACGGAGCTGGGACGCATCATTGGTGGACCAATGTTTGGACAACTGCTGCAACAAAAACGGATCCGAGAGCGCCGCTCGGTTCGCTTTGCAGAAAACGGACGGAGATATCGGTGCGAAGATAAATGTGCTTGGCCGCTTGACGGAAGAATTCAGATGAAGAACCGAGGTTTTCGGAGATGATGCGAAGTTCTTAGCGGAGGGTAAGTCTGGGAAGGAAGAAGCTGATATGGATCTGGAGAACGAGCTGANACAGAAAACAGACGGAGATATCGGTCGGAGATAAATGTGCTCGGCCGCTTGACGGAAGAATTCAGATAAAGAACCAAGGTTTTCGGAAATGATGCGAAGTTCTTAGCGGAGGGTAAGTCTGGGAAGGAAGAAGCTGATATNGCAGAAAACAGACGGAGATATCGGTGCGGAGATAAATGTGCTCGGCCGCTTGACGGAAGAATTCAGATGAAGAACCAAGGTTTTCGGAAATGATGCGAAGTTCTTAGCGGAGGGTAAGTCTGGGAAGGAAGAAGCTGATATGGATCTGGAGAACGAGCTGAATCTCCTCCTTGTCGCGAAGGATGGTGGCGAGCATGCGGCCAAACTCTTCGTCGCCGAGTTTGGACAATCGAATGATGAAGAAGCCCTTGCTCAACAATTTGACCGGATGAAAGAAGGAAAAGCCTCTTACAGGAAGAAGGAAGATCTTCTTGCGACTTAAGATGCGTGCGTGATTCGGATGGAAGAGAACCCCTTTCAGCTCAGACGATCAAATGAGGAAGAAGCTCCTCGCGGCTTAGATGATTACGTNATCGCCGAGTTTGGACAATCGAATGATGAAGAAGCCCTTGCTCAACAATTTGACCGGATGAAAGAAGGAAAAGCCTCTTAGAGGAAGAAGGAAGATCTTCTTGCGACTTAAGATGCATGCGTGATTCAGATGGAAGAGAACCCCTTTCAGCTCAGACGATCAAATGAGGAAGAAGCTCCTCGCGGCTTAGATGACTACGTTTAGAGGAAGAGGATTCTTGCAGCTCTCATTTGACTCGAAGGACGACAGAAATATTGCGAAGGGTTCGAGCTCTCCAGGCGGACGAAGCAGTCGTTGAACCGATCGAGTGGCGAGCCAGCGGCCATTGAACGATTTGAGCAACTCAAGATCGAGCTCTTCAAGCGAAGCAAAGGACTTCGAAGATTCAGATCCTCAAAATTCTAAATATTTCCTAGTTCACAAAGAAGATGCCGGAAGAGAAGAATTGTGCCCCTCCCTTCCTGCATAAAGGATGGCAGGAAGGGAGCCTGACAATTCTCGGAGGAAGATTGGTGGCTCGAGTACGAAATTAGTTTCTGTTACCATTTTGAAATTCAGAATAATGCGAAATACTTCAGAATATTTTTATTGATATGAACGAGGGTATAAATAATATGTCACCTGATATCTCCAATAATTAATTCATATTAATTATTAGTAGATAATATGAAATAATATAAAATATGAAAACAAATAATTCCTGATATATGAAACGAAAATATCTCCTTATATTAAGGAAATAATTTATTCCTCATAAATTTTTCTAGGAATAAATTATTTCCTATTATAAGTCTAATCAGGAAAGACAATAAATCCAGTAATTTAAATTAGATTTTTTAACAAGAGGGAAGATATTTCTTCTACATGACTTTCTTTATCTTCTCCCACTTAGTACTCTTATAGTTGCCTTCACGTTTCCTCTGTCGCTGTGCGTTCTCCCACCATAAGGAAACACTCTTCTTCAGCTTAATAACGACTAGCTTGACCTGTCTATCCTCTAGGACCTCCTTATACTCGAATATTCGTTCAACAACTTGCAGCCAATCAATGAATTTTGGATTCATACCTCCGTCAAACTCTGGAAAATCCGTCTTGATTCTGTAGTTCTATTTCCTCTAAATGACATCTGTTCTTAGAAATTCTTTCTTTGAGGTATTTGAATATCCTTTTCTATGCCTCCTCTGATACTGGATTTTGAAACGCCTTGGTCTGTCTTCTTCATTGTTGAAATTATTCCTATGGAAGGGATTCAGACCTTCTTCTCTCTCTCTCCTTCACATCTCTATATCTCGATCAATTGTAATCTTTTCTTATGTCAACTCTTCAATTTCAGCAAGCCTCTATTGAAGGCGAATGAACTCTTGTCATATCTCTTTCCGGGTAGGCTCGGGCATATTTCTCCTTACTGGCATAGCTAGGGATTAAGGGATAGGAAAAAGAAATTTTGGTGGGATTAAGGTTTGGGTTGTGGAAATAAAATTATTTGGTGGAGATGAGAGGGGTGTATACGATTGATGGCGGGTGTAGAAAATTTGTTTAGGTTTGTTGATTTTGCAAATCAACATGGGGGATTTGGGATTGGGGGCTATGGTTTGGGAATAGGCGGATGCTAGGAAACCCTAAAATAGGACTTGAGTTAAAGAAGCTCTTTGATACTAAATGATGCTGGAGTAAACCCAAAACACAAATAAAAAATATAAATTGATTGCTAAATTCCGAAAGGATTACGAACATGACACTAAAAAAAAAAGGAAATAAACAACAAACAAACACGACAACACAAAGAAATAAAAACGTCCGTGCTATCGGATGGTGATTGGTGAGGAAAACAATGACCATAAAGGTTCCTGAGGTAAGCAGTAGGGTTGGCAACTTGCTAGGTGGTGGTAGGCTGCTGTTGGGAGAGCCGAACGGACTGTTGGAGGGTGGTCGGCGAGGAAGACCGCGATTAGAAGGAGTCCTGAGGGAATTAGCAGGGCTAACAACATTAGGGGGGTTGTAGTTTCAGGAAGAGGGTTGGGAGGTGGCTGGCAGCTGTAGGCGAGGGTCGCGGTTGCTGTGAGAGAGTTGTTAGGTGGCTGGTGGCTATAGGGGAGTGGTTGCGGTGGTTGGAAGATGGAACAACAGCAGGGAAGAGGAAGTATGACTAGATAAATGTCTCATCAGAGTTGAGTTACAGCCGGAGCACCACCCGGACTCTTAGAGACGGCCACCAACTTGAACGAGGGATAGTTGGTGTACTTCCTCCCCATTGGATACAACCTTCGAAGGAAACAATGCCGATAGCGGCAATCTGAATTTCGGAATCGATTAACAACCATCTAACCTAAGGAAGCAAACACATATATATACAATTTAGGTTAGTAGATAAAAAGAGGCAAAAATTGGAGAAGGAAAGAAACTAGAAAAGTAAGGGATGAAACAGGAAAGGTTCTCCCCAAGGCAAGTACTGAATAGGAAAGAGAGGAAGGTGGGATCAGGAAAGGAAAGCAGGCGTTGAATAGGGAAGAGGGAGGCGGGATCGGGAAAGGCAAGTCCCGCTCTAATGAGTGGGAGGGAGAATTGGTCCATCCGGCGCTTGTCCTGACCTGTCCAGCTGGTCTATGTTCTGGCCGGTTCAGCCAGCCACAGCCCAGCACCCACATCAATATGTCAAATTGCATTGCAGAGTTTTTTCAACAGTCACCCTGGTTGAGTCATAAATTGAAGTTATCAAAGAGAGTGGTGGAGCAAGGCGATAAAAATCTAGTTAGTTTCTCCAAGTTGGAAATGATTTTCTTAAGAGAATTAATGGAAAGTATGGAAAACTTTAAAAAGATTCTTCCCGATTTTATCAATCATAGTAAGCATAGGATCAGGCATCATGTGGATGGATTTGTTGGGCATTAAGGAGATGTCTGGAGATTATTAAATATACGGATGATTGAGAATTGTCTCGCATTAAACTAAGTTCCGTGACCAAGGAGTTTTGATCACAGTAGGGCTTGTTTTACTAAGCCATATTTTTTTGTGCCTGGGCATTTACAATATAGAGCAGAAGATACACCGATATTATGTTGAATAAATAAAATTATGACAGAGGAATAAGAACGTTAAAGTGCAAAGGCAAAGGTAATATGGATTGAAATTGTGCAAGTTGATTTTCATAAACTAGAGTTAGTACGGAAATCTTAAAGCTTAACATTACAAATGAATCTCATAACGGGCTCAAAGCAATAGGGAAAAAGCAAATTGTTTATGTTGTTGCAGACTTGCTTATGGCTTGTCTCACCTTATCTATAAATGATTTCAGTCTTGTTTTGCAGTGAGCCCAATTTTCAGGCTTCAAACGCTTTTTTCTTGCTTTATTCTCTTTATATGCTTTCTATTGTTAAATTCCAAGTTGTCCATCTTCATACGATTTGATTTTCTATTATAAAGACTAAATACATTTGTTTTTGCTTCCTTTTTCAGACAGACACTAGAGAGCTGTCAGCAGAGAATTTACAGCTGTTGTTCAGATTGCATGCTATGGAAAAAGAATCCAAGCTGGATGATGGTAAGAAATTTATTGTTGTCCAGAGGAGATTGATGGATTTTTTTTTTCATTTCGTATGATTAAGTTTACATAAATAGTTCATTCAATGATAATTTTCTTTTTACATACTATGTCTTGTTTTCCATTATGGTCAATATTTAAATTGTGCAATTTGGTGTTAAGGTTTTCATTTGTCCGTGAGGCAAGGTGTAAGCCTTGAGATATTTTGAGGTGTAAGTCTCAAACTTAGAAAATTGCATATAGGAAGAAGCGTTATACAAACTTGAAAGTATAAAATAATAACTAGCATATTAACATTCTGATATATTAATATATTAAAACGTAAGATATCAGTATTACAACAAAACTTTATAAAAAGGCAATCAAAATAAACTGAAGTATTCAACACAAGTTCCTTTCTTTCCTCCTGCTCATATTATTCTCTACTAAAGAATTTAACAAGCCATCAGCTTTAGAATTTTTTGATTTAAAAATCTCCATCACTCTTATCACTCAGTAGGTTTTCATTAAAATTATGTGCATAATGATCTCTTCTTCTTCATTCTCAGTTGTAACATCTCATTTTCAATCTCAACTATCTTTCTTTCCCCATTAATAATAATCAATAAAAATAGTAATTACTTTTTAAAATAATAATTATATTCATGGTTATATTTTCGTTTAAATATTTTTTATGGACACCTTTTTATTCATTTCTTACTGGCTTGTGGTTAACCTCTTGATCCTAATTTTATCTGATAAAAAAAATCAACATTTAGATCATCTTTTTTACATATTGGATAGTCTTGGTTCATTGTTGTCATCTACAAGCCTTTTATTATCTGATGGCATGCCATTACAAATTATGGTGCCTTGATCATGTTTAAATTTTTTTTCTTTCAATATCTATCATTTATTATGTTGCTATACATAATATGAACCAACAAGTTTATCTTTATGGTATTAAATTGGTTTGTCCTTTTTTGTATGAATTTGATTGTATGCACTTTTATTTTTCTCACAAACTAGTCACAAACATATAAGTTTTGATAAGTTAACAACAAATCATTGTAGCTGTGGAGTGTTATAACCAAATTAATTCCATCATTTAACTAAATTTGAAAAAAAAATGAAAATTATGAAAATCTTTCTTTATTTCAATTATTAAATATTAAGAATTATCCAAAGAATATTTTATAATGATATGTTTGGCATGTTGTTGTTCCGATAATCTTTCATTTTTTCTGAATGGGACAAGTTGCATATCAGCCTTTGCCCGCCTAGGTGATAGCTGTTACTCTATCCATACAATAACATTGCTGATGGTGGTTAACTATTATTCGTGAGATTAAGGAAGGAAAAGGCTTTATATCTTTATTGTAATGTTTAAAGAAATATTCTGGAGTTTATGGTGGGGTGATGGGGCATTGAAGGGGGCTATGGTTTTTCGGTGAGGTAAATGGTTGGAAAGTTTGTTGATGGTTAGATTAGGATTTAAGTTCAATGTTGGAGTAGAAGGTTAAGTTTAGTAGAGTTTATGTAGGAATTGAGGAGGAGAGAAATGTCTTGGTTTTTCCTTGTTTAGCTTAGAGCTTTAAGAGGGGTTTAACCGTGGGTGTGAAGTTTGCAATTGTTAGTAACTAATCTTTGAGGACATGAGAGATTTTGATGGAGATGTGGGAAAAAGTAAGAGGAGTTTAAGAGAATAGCAAGCAAAAGTAAATTTAGGATAATGATAACCACTTTATCTCACCAATGAAAAAGTAAAATTTTACCACAAGCACCAAGGTTGGGTAATTCTTCACTCAATTTTTTCATTCAACAAAAAGATCATATTTATAAGAATTGTAAGTCTCTTCTGCTAAAGTTTTTAGAGGAAAAATTGCTGATGGCTTGGTTTCCATTAATGAAAGAGAAGCTCCAAACACTTATTTTAAATACCTTTTTTATATTAAGATTGGCCATGCAAGCTTCTAGATAGAAAAGGACAATTGAAAAATAATAAAATTAAGATTACATAAATAATATTCTAAATTATAAGCCCTTTATTGGCTTGTACGTGGGCTTTAGTAGTTGGGCCTTCTTGTTATCTTTTTCTTGAGCTTTAACTTTAGCTCTTGTAGTTCAGCTTTTAACAAGTATTTTTTAATTCACATAATGTGTTAGATCACTCCCTTGGGCTTCATTAAACTATGCTCTGTGGTTAAAATCCAAGTACTCGCTACAAACTATGGGACTAGTCTACAAATTTGTGCGGGTCAGTCATATGTTATTAGCATTTGATTTATTCTTCCAATGGACTCAAAAGATATTCTCAACAGTTGAGTTAATGAGTTAATGAGTGCTTCCTTGGTGATGATATAGTCAACTTTAAAGAAAGTAAGATCCTTCATATGTGGAACTATGGCCTCGTTTGAGCGAGCGGTGCTCCTCTTTTTCGCTGCAGAGACCGCGATGAGAACACTCGTCATTCATTTGGCTGATTGACTTTGAGAATTGCTTCTATTGCAACGAAAATTATGTCATTTTCGGATCGTGACATTGGAGCTCTGTTCTGTTGTTTCAAACCGACATTTCGCTGTCTCGAAAAATGAAAAGTAAAAGATACCCTTAAATTTCTTGCTTCACCGGCAATCTCTCAGAACCCCCTAACAGAGAAATGCAAGTCCCCTTTCCAAACATCTCTCACAGCTTCTACATTGATGGTCCTCGACCTAATAGGGCCAACACCCCCGTCAATGCCAATAAATCTTTTGCCAACGAACTTCTTTGCTATACTGACGGACGCCATCATCTCCGGCGTCGTAGAGGAAAATAATATAGGATCGCATGGGGTTGACGTATATTTCCAAAGGACCTTTGCCTCGTAAGTGGTGCTAGCACTACTCAGAAGAGATTCGAGGAATCAAACATCATTAGAACAGTGCATGGACTTTTAAAACATCTTTGAGCAAAAAAATCACCATGTTTAGATTACTCCAATTTACTAAACACTACTTGAAAATATTATTTTCTTATTAGAATTATTTTGTATTTGAATGAAGGAATTGCTGTTGAGACTCTTGCTGCTTGCAAAAAGTATTAAGGTTTTAATTTAATAATACTAGGAAAATTAAAGCCTTTTATAATAAAAAAGATATAAGTAATAATATTAAAAAGCACAGAAAAATTTTATTCAAACATAATATTGGATTTAACAACCATCGCTTTATATCACTGTTTATTCTAACGTTTTTTTTAGAAGAATTTTTTGAAAGAAGCTCCCCCCAACAAAGCTATGTCTTTTGCTAAAAAGTTAAGAGTTTTGCTAGCTTCTTCATATGATAAAATATATTCAATATTAATACAGGGTTTTTGGGGGGCGTGGAACAGATTAAATTGGTAGATATAGTTCCAATTTTCTTAAAAGTTTTAAATAGGCTACAAATTATTGGCTTCGTACATGTAATTTCTTGAACCTAATGGTGTGATTTCAATCAAGGTGAATGTGAATCCAAATATAGTTTAATTTTTAAATTTTTTTTGTTGGCCTATTATGGTTTGCTTTATAATTATATTTGTCATTTTCCTGTAGTGGCTTGAAGGCTTTAAAAAATCTTTGACGAATAAAAAAGACTAATCAAAGAATGCACAAGACAGGTGGTTGATTACATCAATAGTTCAACTATATTATTTTAAAGAAGAAGCCTTTGTTATTCTAGAAATAATATTATTATATGAAATTCAGAGGTATGCATATGCAAGTCCTAATTTTTTCTTCTTTTTTTAAAAGACATTTCATTAGTTTTTCTTAAATTTTCTTAACTACCTAGTTTTTGGTAAAAGATAGACAAGATATTCAATTTAGTGCTAATAATTTCTATATAGTCTTCTAAAAATAGGAAATAATTTGAACATCGCGACTAGCGACCAGAGACAGTACTTGAATGTAGGCTAGTAAAAATATAAGTTTTTAACGGAACAATTTAGCAATGAGGGAAGCATCATTGGTTTTTGAACATGATAACAAATGATTTATTGAAAAGCGATCAATTATGAAAAATATGCTATTATGTCCTCGGGCTCTATGGGTCAATTATAAGAGAAAGTCTATTGGTAGTTTTTCTAAAGCCTGCAGGAAATAAGTAATTCAAATTATTGATCAAATTTATGTTTGCTGGCTTTGGCTTTTTTACAAGTCAATACTAAGCTACAAATTTTTGAATGCCTCGCCAACTAGATTGATTTTATATTGAATAGATGGTTTTATTTTTTCCAAAATTTATAAATTAACCTTATAATGTGATTCAAATATTATAAATTCCCTAAGAGAAGTTCCAGGAATTCAAATGTATTTTTTCTTATATAGATATTCATTTATAATAGAGAATATTCAATTAGAGATAGAGTTTGTCTAATTTTTTTATATAATTAAGCTGAAAATCAAGACACATAGGGTACTTATCTTTATCTATTCAGATTTTGGATTCTTTTTTCTTTCTTTTGTTTTAGTTTGCTTATAATTAAAGAATCAGGATTTAGCATATCTATTAACTTTCAATGGATATTGATGAATTTGAGGGCATAATAGTCTTAGTTAATGCACTTTCTATGTAAAAGATAGTGACTTCAATAACATAAGACTCTGGTACTAAGTGATTTTCTTAACTTAAGATTCCTTTAATTTCAATTTCAAAAATTTTATAGGCAAATTTAATGTTTTTGAAAAAATGAGGTATCTTAAATATGGAGGAAAATATAATTAAACTTTTAATCTGATTTAAGGCTTCTTAGGATTTTAAAAGGTTTCTTGAATTTTAGGATATCAGTGCTGAGGATAGTAGCTGCACTAAAATTCTTAATGAATCTTCTATAAAAAATAGTTATATTGAAACTCTTAGGTAAGGGCCAGTCTTAGATTGCTTGGCTTTTGAAAGGGTCAAATTTGATTCTAATAAATTTTAAAAATAATATTAGCTTCCAAAAAGACATTTTCAAGTTGATATATGATTGTTCTTTTTTAAGATTTCATAATCTTGTCTAAGGTGTTACAAATGATACGTCTCCTTTCGGCTAAAATTTATGATGTTAGCAAAATAGACGACAAAAAAAAATTTCTATTAAGGATTTTATAATAGTGTTCATCAACCTCATAAATCTACTCAAGGTTTTTGAAAGTCTTAAGGGCATAACTAGCCATTTGCAGAATCCATCAAAAGTTTTAAAAATAATTTACTTGTCTTGTAATTGATTCCTCATATGTTGATAACCACTTTTAAATCAGTTTAATACAAAAAATTGGCCATTGAGATTAAATCCAACATATTATCTAGTTAAGAAATGTGAAATTTCTACTTGAAAGTTATTTTATGACCTGAATATCAATACCCATTTTCCACCTGTTACTCTTTTTAAGAGTTAATTAGGCTGAAACTGTATAAGAATTAAGACTTTCTTAAATGAATCATTTCTTATATCCTCAACTGCTCTCTTTACCTAGACATGCAGGGAAGATTGGTAGGTTGTAAACTTAGGACTGAATCAATGGCATGTTGAATGAATGTAAGATGGGGTACCATATTGGGCAATCCATCAGGTGCAGTATTGTAAGCTTAGAAAGGATCTGAGATCATAACAAGTTTGTAAATTTTATCAGAATTAGGTGTTATTTCTTTTTTCAATTAATAATCATATGGAGGATAGATGAGAAATCTCCTTTTTGTTGTTTCCAATTATGCAATCAGGTGTTATTTATTTTCCAATCTTTTTAGTTATTATATGCGATTTATTTTTCCTCATCCAACTC
>JXCR01117177.1:0-14602 GCA_002079205.1 Phalaenopsis hybrid cultivar
AAGTTGTGTGAAGTATTGGTCTTTAATATCAGAATAAGTTATGATGATTTTAAACCTTGTACTTCATTTATTTCTTGATTCGACCAATTAAGATGTTAATATTTATTGTGAGAACATGTAAAATCTGAGATTGTACTGTCTCGGTCAACTAATGGTAAGAATCACATTAGATTGTATGGATGAGAATATAATATAATTCATATAGTTGAGTGCAAATAAATAGGAAAATAAACTTTAAAGGGTGTAGAGTTAGAGGACTTTAAATTGACAGGCTAAAACCCCCGGTTTGATTTAGTGTTTTAGGTCTCGATATGAGATGTTAGCCCCGAGGTGAAAAGAGAGAAGGGAAATCTAGAGTGAGAGCTAATATATTTCCTACCTAGCTNAAGAGATCTGGAGGTAGCTTGGTGATACACTTAAAATATATAGCATTTATGTACATATTTATATATATATTTTTGAGGATATTACGCTTTAATGGAATATATTTGTATGTTTTCTTTCAGGTATAGTCAAATAGATGAAAATGGTGAAATGAGTGAAAAATGATCAAATTTGGAGAAAAAATGAAGATGATGTGCAAAAGAACTGTGGCGCCTAAGCGCCCAGGACTGGTGCTTAGCCTTCAGAATAACAGAGAAGACTGTGCATAAGCGTTGCATACCTTGCACTTAAGCGGCAGAGGTAGTTATTTGACGGTTCAATGAATTTAGACAAATTTTTTAAAGGGATTTAAAGCAACTCTTATTGAAAATGTGGGTTATAGTTAATGAACATGAAAATACATTCAAATGGCTATTGAAAGAAGGCAAATCTTGGAAGATTTATTTAATGTAGACACATTTTGAAGAGACAACAAAGCAACTTTTGGGAAATTATAAAAGAAGACTTGGATTGAATGATTGGGAGAGACTCAATTAGCCGCCGACGCCCCTCTCTCATAGATTGATTAAGAAATTTTTAGAGAGAAGAAGGAGAGGAGTTGTAGTGTGTTAGTAGAGATTATTGTAAGAGAAAGGAAGAGAAGAGATTCAAAGAAACTTCAAGAGTTTGGTAGAGAGGAATTTGAGATAATTTTTTATCTTTGTGACTACATTTGGTTTTAATTTAAACTTCTTGTGTGTTTACAAGCATTCTACTTTTAAACTTAAGTGTTGTATTTTCTCTATGAATTCTGAGTAGTTTTTTTTATCTTTTTCTTTAAAATGATAAATGATTAAGTGTTGGATGGAAGTTGTGTGAAGTATTGGTCTTTAATATCAGAATAAGTTATGATGATTTTAAACCTTGTACATCATTTATTTCTTGATTCGACCAATTAAGATGTTAATATTTATTGCGAGAACATGTAAAATCTGAGATTGTACTGTCTTGGTCAACTAATGGTAAGAATTACATTAGATTGTATGGATGAGAATATAATATAATTCATATAGTTGAGTGAAAGTAAATAAGAAAATAAACTTTAAAGGGTGTAGAGTTAGAGGACTTTAAATTGACAGGCTAAAGCCCCCGGTTTGATTTAGTGTTTTAGGTCTCGATACGAGATGTTAGCCCCGAGGTGAAAAGAGAGAAGGGAAATCTAGAGTGAGAGCTAATATATTTCCTACCTAGCTCGTCTTCAAGACTAATCAAATTTTAAATTAACCAATGTTCTTTATAGCATCTCTAGTAAGGGTAAAGAATAATATTGCTCCTATTTGACACAACACAATTTGAATACTTTCACAACAGAATTCTTATATTTGTTATTGATTCATGATAAGAAAAAATATATTTTATTTATATTGCTTTCATCTTACAAATATCTAATTAAATTTAGTTAATTGTTTACTTTATTTTCAATTATAAAAAAAAGTACAAAAAAGATTCAAACTTTCATTCATATTATAACATCTATAGTTTGAATAAAATATTTTTCAAAGTAGAGTTTGTTATCTAATTTCTTATCACAAATTTATAGTATTCCCTATGGGTTCGATATTCAGGGCTTCATCAAAAAGTTCTATATTACTTGATAATGATGCGTATACTTGTGTAGTATCATAATATTTAAATATAATACTTACACACTTATTTGCTTCAGAGTTAAGTTTTTTGGCACCATTATAAAGTAAGAAATATAAAAAAAGAGAATTGAAAATATAACCACACATACTTCAGAGTACTGTCATAAAAGTCGAGATCAAGTTTTTTGTGTTGTTGCCAGGGAGTAAAAAAATTTTGAAGGAATTTTTAAGAAAGCAAATTTCTATTTTTAGAAAGTCTTATTTAAAATTTTAGATTTATTATAGGAATATTGTAGTGTTGTTTTTTTATAAGTTATTGTTTGTGTGATTTTATCTTATGTTGTTTTGTAGTAATGTATGTGTAGTTCAAGTTCTAAAGGACTAGTGCCCTACAATTCTGAAGTAGAAAGAACTATTAGAAAAATAAAAAAAAATTAAAAATATAGAAAAGATAAAAAATTTCAAGAAATGAATTACCAAAATAATCAAAATGTTGAAATTAATCAAAAATTTAATTCTTTAGGAGATTATGCAAACCCTATTGTAGAAGAACTTCACTGTAGTATTCAAAAACCTATTGTAGTGGCTAATTCATTTGAATTTAAACAACTATTATTCAAATGATATCAAATAATTAGTTTTGGGGAGCACTAACTGAAGATCTAAATTTTCTAGAATTATGATATATTTAAATATGATGGTGTTTTGGATGATGCTATTAGACTTAGAATTTTTCCATTTTCACTGAGGGATAAGTCTAAGATATTGTTAATTTTTTAGCACCTAGATATGTCAAAACTTAGGGTGATTTAGCGTAGAAATTCCTTGCTAATTTCTCCACCATAAAAAATTGCAAAACTTAGAAATGATATTACATCTTTTTGTCAGTTTGAAGGAGAATCTATTTAAGAAGCATAGGAATGATTTAAGGAATTACTGAGAAAGTGTCCACACCATGATATACCAGATTGATTAATAATTCAAACCTTTTACAATGAATTATTTAGCTCCCTTATATCTATTATCGATGCCGCTGCTAGTGGTTCATTCATGTCAAAACCATTTCATGATGCTTTTGCTTTAATTGAAGATATGACTACTAATAACTTTTAATGATCTTTTAAGAAGATAAATCCTAAGAAAGTAGCAAATATTCATGAAATTGATGCTTTTGCAATATTAGCAAATTAAGTTATTACAATTTTAAGGAAGTTAGATCAATTTGGAATGATTTTTTCTTAATCAATTTCAATGATTGAAGAGAATTGATTAGGCCAAATAGTAGATTCTCAAACTTCATTAGAAACTTTGAATGCCATAAATAATAAGCCAAATAACCCATATTCAAACTATTATAACCTAGGCTGAAAAAACCATCTTATGGTGACTCACAACTCGTCATTCAACAAGTTGTTGGATAGTACAAGTTCTTGAAGCCGATATTAGCAGAATACCACCAATATACAATCAAGTTTTTCGAACAAATACCCAATGTGACATTGTATTGGATTCCTCGGGGAGATAATTCCCATGTCGATGCTCTAGCCAAGCTTGCTAAAGAATTGGCGTGTCTGTAAAAAAATTCCCTCGACATCACAGTACAAGGAAGATGAGTTTTCTCAAAGATCAACCTTGACAATTTGCATAAGCTCAAAGAAGCAAAAGAGATAGTCACTGCAGTTGCTGATGTTACTAAAGATTAGTGCAAGACATGAATAGAATATTTATAGACAGGATGACTTTTAGATGATAAGTCAGAAGCGTATCATATCACAAGGAGAGTCATGTCGTATGCTTTTGTAGGTGATATTCTCTACAGAAGGTCGTTTAATCAGATGTGACTGCAATGTCTATGTAGAGCAGAAGCACATGATATCATCAAAGAAGTACATGCTGAATTGTGTGGTGCTCACCAATCAGGGTCAAAAATGAAAATGAAAATTAAAAGACTCAAATATTATTGGCCAACAATGATTGTGGATTGCATGGATACAACCAGAAAGGGTCACTTGTGTCAAGTGCATGGAGTGGTCTTGTACCAACCTCCGAATGTGCTACACCAACTGTCGCCTTGTGGTCATTCGAGTGTTGGGGCATGGATATTGTAGGTCTGATAGACCCTCCATCATCAAAAGGACACCAATTTATTCTCGCAGCTACAGATTACTTATCCAAATGGATAGAGGCAGTGTTGTTACAAGAGGTTACAACGCACCATGGGCTTTAATTCTTCAAGAGTCAAATTGTCTACCATTTTGGTGTTCCATGTAGAGTTATTTCCGACATCGGGTTAGCCTTCACGTGTACAAAAATCAACAATTTTGTCATGCCACATGGAATAGATTGGAGATACTCTATCATTTATTTCCCCAAAGTGAACGACCTAGCTGAGGCCTTCAATAAGACACTCATGTAGAATTTAAAGAAGACATTGAATGAAAATAAGAAAGGATGACACAAGAAGTTGTTAGGAGCTTTGTGGGACTACTGAATGAAATTCAAGATGCCTACTCAATGTACGCTGTATTAGCTTGTGTACGATTCTGAAGCTATACTCCCACTGGAATTTCAGATACTGTCTCTCAGAGTCACCATCACTAACCAGATTACAGTTGAAGACAACGCCAAGCTCAGACTTACAGAGTTGGAATGCCTTAAAGGGAAACATTTAGAAGCATAATAGAATTTGGAGCTCCATCAGATGGTCCTAGCCCATGATAAATTGGTTTGCCCGAGTACATTTAATGTTGTTGAACTTGTGCTTGCCCTCAGGAAGCCTATCCTTGCACACCGCACGATAGGTGAAATTTTGAGCTAACATGAGAGGGACCATTTGTCGTGGAGAACGTCTTTTTCAGGAAGATCTTACCAGTTGGTGGATTTTCAGGGAGAAAGACCCATGCTACCGGTCAACGGGCGATATTTGAAGAAATATTATATAACTTGACATTCTTCAGGATGAACTTTAAAAGTTTTACTCGTTCTGAGGGTGTTTATTTGGCCATTGTAGATGACTGGGTCTAGAATTTTGTAACAAAATTAATCTTAATAAAATAAAAATCTTGACTTTGACACATCTAAACCTTCTTCTTTGAATTTAAAAATTTTGCTAAATTAAATAAAATG
Organism: Phalaenopsis hybrid cultivar; assembly: GCA_002079205.1. Lineage (NCBI taxonomy): Eukaryota > Viridiplantae > Streptophyta > Magnoliopsida > Asparagales > Orchidaceae > Phalaenopsis > Phalaenopsis hybrid cultivar. The sequence continues at coordinate 5,136 of JXCR01117177.1, forward strand.
AAATGCTTGCACATGTAAATATTAAAATCTGCTTCTTATTTGTTCTGGAATTTCAACGCATTGACGTTCCTTATTTTTTACAGGAAAATATCATATCAAAGGCTGATCTTTGCTTTTAAAGACGGCTTAAATCTCACACTAAATGAAGAAAAGACAGCCTAGGGAGGCGTGGTGAGTTTTGACTTGGACTACGATCAAGTCAACGTAGACTATGAAGGCCCCCTGATGAACGTTGTCAGTCGTTGTGAGGCAGAAGGACTATCGTCAGTACTCAGAATCAATGTCAGGGAAGACTCCTCACTAAAGAGGAAGAAAACCAAAGGAATACAATACCTAGTGGGAGGGACTAGTTAGTTGAAATAGATGATCACGACATCGGAAGGAGACTTGGTCGATGCCAATGAAGAAAGGGTTCTGAAATCGCCTTTGAGGAGGACACAACATAGAAATGCAAATGGAGGGAAACATAGAGTTTTGCTTCGCTTGGAGAAGTGAAGTGTCCATGAAGCCATTGTAGAATTAAGTTTGATTCATGACGAGGATGTCTACGACCCAAATTTGAAAGAGATTTCTACTAGCCCTCCGGTCACAAAGGAGTCAACTTTTGTTACAGAGTACACACCATCGAAGGCCCCTAACAAGCCTTGTACGGGATGCTCGACGTGTAATGTCAAAATACCCTGCCCGTCAAAGTCAACATAACCACTTACGGAGTGCCCAGAATATAATGTCTTCCATATGGAGCATTACGGGATGTTTGAGGAGTGTACAACTGCAAACATGAAGCTCAGGAGTGTTGAGCACCCAAATGTTGAGCCATACATTTCAAAATTTGTAGAGTCAGGACCATCTTGGATTCCTTCAGAGAATCATTCAGAGGTACAACCCCAGCATTTATAGATACCTAAAGCTAAGCTTGAGAAGATATCTCAGGTACGAAAGCAAGAGTTCAAATACTATGAAGAAATATAGTGGAAATTCTTCAATATCCTGGAAGGACTGGAGTTTCACACGAATGTGTTCTCAGAAAATGATGAAAGAAGAATTTTGGACTGCATTTTTTATCTCAGAGATAGAGGCCGAGCCGAACTACTAAGAAAGAAGACATATGCTGAACCACAAAAATGGATGTGTGGGAAAGACATAATTACTCTCTAGTGCGGATGCTGCTATAATTTTGCTAAGGACAAACAAGCGAACGCTCAAAGATTTTAAGATACGATGCGGTGGATCCCTTGCCATTCACGATAAAATGAATGATCAAGATAAGGGTCAGACAGGGTATATTACCAACAGATTGCGTTCCAAATAGGTGCATCATCAACATATACAAGGAAGGACACTGCATTCCACCCCACATAGATCACCACAATTTTGTCAGGTCGTTTAGCACATCATCTTTCATGAGTAAGAGCAACATCTTATTTAGAAAAGAAATTGAAATTGTTGGCCCCGAAGAGTTCAGAGGATCCATCAAGATTTCCCTACCAGTTGGTTCGGTCCTAATCTTAAAGGAAATAGAGAGGATTTTCCCTACTAGTTGGTTCGGTCCACGACGCTTGGTTTCCATCACGTTGAGAAGAATGGATGACAACAATGTGTCATAGGAATTCCAACCAGATCCAAAATTGGAGGAGCTATAGTCGTACGAGCAATGAGATAGCTATAACTGTAAGTGCATGCGAAAGAAACTCTTGTTTTGAAGCGTGGCTTAGAAGGTTAGCTTGATCACTAGTTTACCCCATGAGACAGACAGCCAGATAGACAGACAATTAGTTGTCACCTTTTGTACTGCATCAGAGCAGTAACTATGATATGATGTTTTAGATGTATTCAAAATGTTGCATTTTGATGATTTTAACATGATTAGTTGTACCACATATTTGAAGTAGAATTAATGAAGTTTCTTTCAAGATTTCGACATATTTGTTGAATTGTCTTTTTTGTGTGATTGATAAAAAGCCGCACGACCACGTGTTGGTCTTAAATTATAACGAACAAAGAATGATACAAAGAAAGTCTAATACTAAAATTAAAATCTAAAATAAAAAATTAATCAATAAAAATCAAATTTGAAAATATACCTTGATAATAAAAATGATGATAAAGACAACAAGAAAAGAATGATAAAAAAGATAAACCGGTTCATCTCTAATTCGAGGTTCCACACTTTGCACTTTCATAGCACAAATTCTATTGTCTACACGAATTTCTTCACATTCCCAACATAGTTTCACACTCTTCATGAAATCTCATAGATCTTTCTACCCCACTATAAATTTTCAAATTCCACATATTTGTAAACTCAACACCATAAATTCTCTACTCTTCTCATGATGTTCTCGGTGTCTGTACCTAAATTTTGATTCTCCTTTCGTCACCTCTTAGGTTGGTGTCAGCGTTATTTTTGGTTGGAGGAGTTGCCCATAAGAAGCTATTGGTCACCGAAATCGAAATCCCATCGCCCTCTTCGGAAAGACATTTTAATTTACATATATATTTAGTTTTAGAAAAATATGAAATCAAACTGACCCCATATTTTTCATAGTTTAAATGAAAGAGCACTATACCTCAAATCATGTATCTATCCCAAAGGATAAACACAAGACTTGGGATGATGCTCAATCAAATAAACTAAGGAATATATGACATCTATCTGGTCTGCGAAACCTTTATTTAATATAAAGGATTAAATAGGATTTATATTAAGCTGGGTTCGGACATGCTTCCTATAAGGGCAAACGCCTATAGTTAATTACATCTTAAATGACCAAAGTCACCTAAGAAGACTCTCGATAAAAATCAGGAAATATTATCTTCAGGGAGTTTCAAAGGGTAGGACTTTTCAAAGAGATTAGACATAGAGGTGTGAAAGGGGTTTGGTTCAAATTTGGAACATTTTGTTGTGGAGTCCAAAGGAGGAAAAATTAGGGGATGTCATGGATCCAAAGGAAAACCTCAGTGACTTCACAAGTTATCCTAATGTTTGTCTTCAATTCTGAGGAGAAATATTTAGGTGTTTTATCCTGCCAATTTTATTAATTAGGGCTTACATTTGTGTGAAACGATGACACAAATAGCCTGAAAGATGTGAAGGTTTAGGTCGTTGACCAAAGGAAAATATATTGAGATTTTCATACCTATTTTATACTGTTTTTGATGATATTACACTTTATAGAAAGGTATTTTTGATGTTTTGTTGCAGGAATGATGAATTAGGGTCATTGGAGCAAAAGGTTGCAAAAAGGAGCAAATTTGGAGTGAAAAGGACCAAAATGTGCAGAATTAAACTAGGGCACCGACGGCGAGATTTTTCTGAGACTCCAGAATTAATTCATTGTGAAGGCTACCGACGGCGAGCTCGGCGGTTATGCCCAATCAGGCTTTGGATAAGGCCAAATTTTAAAGGGATGCTTAGGCAACTCTTGGGAAAGCTCATCCACAACTTTAAAAGACAATTTTGGCTGAAAATTGGAGAAGGCTAAGGAGTATGGAAGAGGGGGAAGTGCTAGAGAGAGTTTCTGGAGGTTAGAAAGGTTCCAATGGTTTGAGGAATTCTTCGAGAGATTGTAAGAGTTGAGGGAAAGTGAGAGATTTCTTCCTCCTTGCTATTTCGAAGAGGAATTCTGTGTGTTGTAAAGAAAAGAATAGATTCAGAGGAACTTCAAGGGGTGTTCTTAGGGAGAAATTAGAGATAAGTTATTTACTTGTTGTAGTTTGTATGACTTTGATTTTATATATTAATTCCAATTTTTGTTGTGTTTTCCCCATGAGATCTGAGTAGTTTTCTCTATCTTTCTCCTTGTATCGAGATTTGTGAAATGGTGATTTGAATTGGTGAATCCATGAAAATGTTTAAGAAATTGTGATGATCTTTTCACTTCGCTCTTAATTTATTTTCAATCTGGGCAATTGATTTGTTAAAATATGTTGAGTTTTACAACTAAAGTGAAGATTACATCCAAGATTCATGGAGGTCAAAGCCCTTGGAAGTTGGGTGCAAATAAATAAGGAAATAAAATTATCGGGAGTAGAATTGGAGATATTTGATTTGTTAAAATATGTTGAGTTTTACAACTAAAGTGAATATTACATCCAAGATTCAGGGATAAATTTGTTAAAATATGTTGAGTTTTACAACTAAAGTGAAGATTACATCCAAGATTCAGGGAGTAATTTGTTAAAATATGTTGAGTTTTACAACTAAAGTGAAGATTACATCCAAGATTTAGGGAGGTTAAGCCCTTGGAAGTTGGGTGCAAATAAATAGGGAAATAATATTATCGGGCATAGATTTGGAAACCTTGGAAGTTGGGTGCAAATAAATAGGAAAATAATATTATCGGGCGTAGAATTGGAGATTGACTAGGAAGTTGGGTGTAAATAAATAGGGAAATAATATTATCAGACATAGAATTGGAGATTTTAGAGTGACAGACTAAATCCAATTTGGTCCTATTATTTGGGTGCTGAAGTGTAGATGTTAGCCCTCAGGTGAGGGGAACGTGGGAGCTCTAAAGTGAGAGTTGGTATCCTCCTATCCTAGTCGTAGATTCAATAAACAAACATAGGATTAGTCAATGTTCTTTATGCCTGGACCAAAGGGTAAACAATAAGTATGCTCCTATTTGGCACAATATAATTTGAACCAATTCACTTTATCCATTCACTATAATTTAGAATAGTTATGCTCCTATTTGGCACAATATAAATTGAACTAATTCATTTTATCCATTCACTATAATTTCTGTGCTCCTATTTGGCACAATACAATTTGAACTGATTCACTTTATCCATTCACTATAATTTCTTGGGAGAAAGATGCTTTCTTATATTGAATATCACATTTAAACTCTCATTAGTATCATTCGTTATTTAATAGGAGAAGGATGTTTTCTTATATATTGAATATCACATTAAAATCTTTATTAGTACAATTAGTTACTTTCTTATATATCGAATATCACAATTACACCCTATTTTCTATCATTAGTTACTTATTAGTTATTAAAATTATCTATGAAGGATGCTTTCTTATATATTGAATATCACAATTAAACCCTACTTTATATCATTAGATATTTAGCACAATATAATTTGAACTAATTCATTTTATCCATTCACTATAATTTGGTAAAGAATAGGTATGCTCCTATTTGACACAATCTAAATTGAACTAATTCACTTTATCCATGCAATATAATTTGAACTAATTCACTTTATCCATTCACTATAATTTCTTGACAAGGAGAAGGATTCTTTCTTATATATTGAATATCACAAATTAAACCCTACTTTCTATCTTTAGTTTTTTATTAGTTACATTGAACTAATTCATTTTATCCATTCACTATAATTTCTTGACAAGGAGAATGATGCTTTCTTTAGATATTGAATGTCACATTTAAACCCTCATTAGTAGCATTTGTTATTTAATAGTTATTAAAATTATATATTTATTGCAATTGCCTATTAGTGACAGATAAGCAAATTGAACTTCGTTGTTGTGATTAAAGTATTTCCTTTTCTAAAATCTTAGATCGTAATTCTAAGCACTCCCTGTGGGATCGATATCTAGGACTCTATTAGAGCCCTAAATTACTTGAGCGATACGTATACTTTCGTTGATAAGTGTGACTTTACAATTATTGAATATTTATTACGACCATATTTATCTTATATTTTTAAGCATATATAAAGTCGCGGTCAAGTTTTTGGCGTCGTTGTCGAGGAGTGAGTGAGTAAAATCAAAATTAGAGTAACAGACAAATTAGGATTATTAGGAAATTTTTTCTTGAATTGCAACTTATTTTTATATCTAGTTAATTTATTACTGTGTACTGGTTTCAAATTGTATGCGTAAATTTGAACATGAAAATCTCATACCCTACGATTCAGAATTAGAACGCACTGTTAGAAAGATTAGAAGATTAAGAAGAGAACCTAGAAATTTTGATGTAATGGAAAACAACATGAACAATCAAAGAATAGAGAATGAACACCAACCTAGACCCCTACAAGGTTATGCAAATCCTACAGCAGATGAAATTCAGTTATCTATCCAAAATTTTGAGTTAGCTGCTAATTCATTTGAGCTTAAACCTGTTATTATCCAAATGGTACAAAACAATCAATTCGGAGGTACACTGATGTAGCCACTAATTCATTTGTGCTTAAACCTGCTATTATCCAAATGGTACAAAACAATCAATTCAGAGGTACACCAAATGAAGTGAACTTACACCTCGCTAGTTTTTTTAGAACTGTGTGCTACTTTTAAATATGACAGAGTCTTAAACGATGTTGTTAGACTTAGACTTTTTCCTTTTTCACTGAGGGATAAGGCTAAGATGTGGTCATTAGCACCTGGATCTATTAGAACTTGGGGAGACCTTTCACAGAAATTTCTATCCAAATATTTCCCTCCACACCTAGATCTATTAGAACTTGGGGAGAACTTTCACAGAAATTTCTATTCAAATATTTCCCTCCATCTACCTGGATCTATTAGAACTTGGGGAGAACTGTCACAGAAATTTCTATCCAAATATTTCCCTCAACAGGATCTATTAGAACTTGGGGAGAACTTTCACAGAAATTTCTATCCAAATATTTCCCTCCACCCAACAGGATCTATTAGAACTTGGGGAGAACTTTCACAGAAATTTCTATCCAAATATTTCCCTCCATCCTGGATCTATTAGAACTTGGGGAGAACTGTCACAGAAATTTCTATCCAAATATTTCCCTCTATCGCTGGATCTATTAGAATATAACATCATTTTGTCAGATTGATGGAGAGTCAATATATGAAGCTTGAAAGAGATTTAAAGATCTTCTTAGATAGAAATTTCTATCCAAATATTTCCCTCCATCTAAAACTACTAAACTTAGAAATGACATAACATTTGGGGAGAACTTTCACTGAAATTTCTATCCAAATATTTTCCTCCATCCAAAACTGCTAAACTTAGAAATGACAATTATGTCAGATTGATGGAGAGTCAATATATGAAGCTTGGGGAACTTAGAAATGACATAACATCATTCTGTCAGATTGATGGAGAGTCAATATATGATGCTTGGGAGAGATTTAAAGATCTTCTTAGGACTAAGAAATGACATAACATCGTTCTGTCAGATTGATGGAGAGTCAATATATGAAGCTTGAGAGAAATGACATAACATAGTTCTGTCAGATTGATGGAGAGTCAATATATGAAGCTTGGGAGAGATTTAAAGATATAACATCATTTTGTCAGATTGATGGAGAGTCAATATATGAAGCTTGAAAGAGATTTAAAGATCTTCTTAGATAGAAATTTCTATCCAAATATTTCCCTCCATCTAAAACTACTAAACTTAGAAATGACATAACATTTGGGGAGAACTTTCACTGAAATTTCTATCCAAATATTTTCCTCCATCCAAAACTGCTAAACTTAGAAATGACTTCTATCAAATTGATGGAGAGTCAATATACGAAGCTTGGGAGAGATTTAAATATCTTCTTAGGAAATGCCCGAGATTGATGGAGAGTCAATATATGAAGCTTGAGAGAGATTTAATGATCTTCTTAGGAAGTGCCCTCATCATTCATTACCAGATTGATTCATAATTCAAACTTTTTATAATGGATTAGTGGGATCTCTAAGAACGATTATAGATGTTGCGGCTGGTGGTTCTTTAATGTCAAAACCTTTTGATGAAGCTTATTCATTAATAGAAGAGATGGCTACCAAAAATTTTCAATGGCCCTCAGAATGGGTAAATCCTAAAAGAGTAGCTAATATCCATGATTCTGATGCAATATTTACGTTAGCTTCACAGATTGCTGCAATATCAAAGAAATTGGATTATTANAATGCTGTTATAATTTTGCTAAGGACAAACAAGCGAACGCCCAAAGATTTTAAGATACGACGCGGTGGATCCCTTGCCATTCACGATAAAATGAATGATCAAGATAAGGGTCAGACAGGGTATATTACCAACAGATTGCGTTCCAAATAGGTGCATCATCAACATATACAAGGAAGGACACTGCATTCCACCCCACATAGATCACCACAATTTTGTCAGGTCGTTTAGCACATCATCTTTCATGAGTAATAGCAACATCTTATTTAGAAAAGAAATTGAAATTGTTGGCCCTGAAGAGTTCAGAGGATCCATCAAGATTTCCCTACCAGTTGGTTCGGTCCTAATCTTAAAGGAAATAGAGAGGATTTTCCCTACTAGTTGGTTCGGTCCACGACGCTTGGTTTCCATCACGTTGAGAAGAATGGATGACAACAATGTGTCATAGGAATTCCAACCAGATCCAAAATTGGAGGAGCTATAGTCGTACGAGCTATGAGATAGCTATAACTCTAAGTGCATGCGAAAGAAACTCTTATTTTGAAGCGTGGCTTAGAAGGTTAGCTTGATCACTAGTTTACCCCATGAGACAGACGGTCAGATAGACAGACAATTTGTTGTCACCTTTTGTACTGCATCAGAGCAGTAACTATGATATGATGTTTTAGATGTATTCAAAATGTTACATTTTGATGATTTTAACATGATTAGTTGTACCACATATTTGAAGCAAAATTAATGAAGTTTCTTTCAAGATTTCGACATATTTGTTGAATTGTCTTTTTTGTGTGATTGATAAAAAGCCGCACGACCACGTGTTGGTCTTAAATTANTCGTTTGGAAATTCATCCAACCAAGAAAATGTAAATTACAGACCTTCTTATCCTCCAGGATTTAACAATAACACTCAAATTAAGGAGAGGAAGTTGTCTATGGAAGAGCCGATATTAAACATGGGTCAACAATTGCAAAATCACGGAAATCAATTACAAATTCAAGGAAATCAATTACAAAATCAAGAAACTGCTATTAAGAATATTAGAATCAAGGAAATCAATTACAAATTCAAGGAAATCAATTACAAAATCAAGGAGCTGCTATTAAGAATATTAAAAACCAATTTGGACATATCGCTACTGCGCTTCGTAACCAAACATTATGAACTTTTCCTAGTCCGTGGAACCAAATCCTAAAGATTAAAGAAAAGAACAAATCAAAGCGATGCAATTATGAAGTGAAAAGAATTGGAAACAAGGGTGCAAAAAGAAACAAAAATTGAAAAAGAGAAAGTGGATACCAGAAAAGAAAAGGGTCATGATTAGCCAGATTTAGAGTATCCATTTACACCAATGAAAATTACTGTGGAGAAACCTCTATCACTGTTTCCTCAAAGATTGAAGCAACACAAACAAAATAAATAATTTTCCAAATTTTTAAAAATTCTTAAGAAGTTAACAAAAAATATTCCCTTCGTAGAAGCTTTAGAGGAAATGCCCAATTATGTGAAATTTATGAAAGATATTCTGGACAAGAAAAGGAAGTTCACGGATAATGAAACTGTTACACTTAGTAAAGATTGTAGTGCAATTATTCAGAAAAAGCTTCCT
>JXCR01117179.1:4370-15675 GCA_002079205.1 Phalaenopsis hybrid cultivar
CTAACACTTTAAACTTTAAAATGGTAAAGAAAAATGAGCTTATAGCTCACTCAGTTGGTAGGCCTATTGGTCTTAACTTGAATGTTGATTTGATTTCTATATGCATGAGAATTAAACAAAATTAAAATTAAAATATTATATTTTATGCTTAATAAACTTATCTACAACCAATTAGATCATTGATTAAAGTTAATCAAAAGCTCAAAAATTAAACCAAGCATATTTTACAAAACTTGAAAGAACCGACTGATTCTTTCAAACAGCTACAGGTTTGCCGATACAACCAATAGGTCGTAGCAGTTCCAGACTATTCAAAGCGGAAAACAAATTTTCGTATGAATTGGAAATGATTATCGGTTCACAGAAAAACAGATTGAACCAGTCTAATTTTAAAAAACATGCATTCTAATAAGCTAACTTATCCATCCATAGCAGAAACAAAAAACACATCACTTTTTTAAGCATCAAGTCAAAAGATAAATGTGAGAAGCCTTGTCCTTATCCAAAACAATACTTCCATTATTCACTCAACTCTCACCCAAAAATTTCAGCGACATCTATTTTTCTAGGCAATTGCCTGTCCAAGGCCCGATAAAAGTGATTTCATACGAGAAAACAAAAGCATTAAAGAAAATTCATCCTGAAATGCCACTTTCCATAATGAAGGAAGACAATGCGATGAATTCTGCTTCGTCCCAAATGAAAATAAAAGTGAAAGCAATAAATGAAGATTCATCTCAAACAAAATGAACATCAATAAAATAGAACTTTGTGAGATTCATTTCCATAAAAAGAACAAATATGGTGCACATAATGCACAAGGCTCCTATTAATGGTCCAATTTCGTTTCCAAAAATTAGATACTCAAATTACAATGTAAATTTTATAGCAATAAAAATAGAATAATAAGGATGATAAGAACCGGAAAATATCAATTCTATGTTATATAAGGCAAACTCTAATTATGACAAAAGCATGGAGTAGATGAACAGTACTTGTCAACAGCTGTAAAGGGTGAAATGTCTTCATCTTTTGCACTGGTAAGAAGCCGTTCCCTAACATCATCATATTTGATAACGGATAGAGAGAGACTCATATATTGTAACTGATTCAATGCCATCCGCATATCTCCGTTAACTCTTTCAGCAAGTTCTTCGAGAGCAATCTAATAAGATATCAATAAGCTGCACACATAAACTGACTGCAAGAAATAAAAGGGAAAAAAAAAACAGAAGATTTACATGCATGCCACTTAATTCCTATGTACTTGCATATCTAACACCTAAACCGCACCCCACCCCACCCCACCCCACCCAAAACAAAAAGCCAGAAAAAGTGGGCCTGCATTTGTTAATAATGAAGAAGAGAATAATTTGCGTGAGAAGAAAGTGTTGATAAATAATTTAAAGTTGTGATTATCCAAGAAATGCTTAAAAAAAGGGTCTGCATAAGAAAATAAAAGCATTAAAAATTACAAATAAATACTATACGAGAATAGTTTTATTGCAGGTAGTAGAAGCAATAATCTCTATCTCGGGTCTGCTTTAGGAATCACACTACATATTTGTTAAACTTCTAATCTAGCATAAATAACCTTCTTTAACTAGACCGGATTAGTAGGGCCTTGCCCTCTTGTTTACAGACCATTTCACATATTTTTAGCTTCGTATTTCTGTTGTAATAATAATACAAGTATTATACAGAACAAAATATCAGTGGTTAAAAAGGCATTGGTAAAGTTGAGCATAATCAAAATAAGAATATTAAGAATGGATTTGGGGGAGGCAAATATTAAGGCATAATTCTATTAGAAGAATGGTTGGAATGACATCCGTTTCAGATAAGGTAATTAAATGTAGACTTTGGTGGTTTAGACCTGTGAAACTAAGGGTATAAATGCACCATTAGATCTGAGCAAAAATTAGGTTTAAAACTGCAAACTCAGCAGGAATAAATGAAAAACAATGATTCATGAAGTAGATTCCACATAGTTGGGATAAGCATATTAACAATGATGATTATTCCTAATAGCACTTTTTTTCTATCTATTGAACATTTCCAACCATTTTTTCTATTTTTTTCTCAGCAAATTTACTCCATACTTTCTCTGACATTAATTTCTTCATCATTCTTCATAGTACCACGCCTCCATGATGATATCCTTGTCGCTTCTTATGCGTTCCTACTTATATGATCCCAAACTTAAAAAACATTAACATTAGTTATTCAAGTTAACTAATATTTTCAATTTAGTTTCAATGTCATTCTCTCAACCAAAAACACTGGGAATTTCTCTCCATTTTACATATCCAACCTTACATCTTATATATGTCAGCAATCCTATCTACAATAAATCCAAGAAAATTACACATCAACAAATCGCTTCTAGAAAAAACACATTATCAGACCTAGGTATCTTATAAAAGTTGAAAGACCGAACATAGTGACTCTCCATTATACTTAAATAGAAGCCCCTTTCCTTTTAGAACTTTCACCAATGCCATTAAAAATCAAATAAGAAAAGTGTTAAAATGATCCCGTGACACTTTTTGAGGAGTCATTTTAGTCCCAAAGTCTATAAAAGTGTCAATTTAGTCCTCAGATTCTTTTAATTGGGGCTAAAATAGTTCTCTCTAAGGACTATTTCAGGCCATATTAAAAGAATTTGAGGACTAAATTGACGCATTCATAGACTCTAGGACTGAAATGACCCCATGTAAAAATAATCTTGTTTTGACACTTCACTCATCATCAAATACTTCTAATACGATATCCCATGTAGCTGAACTATATGACACCAAGGTATCCATCAAGGCCTGACAAGACCTCCATAAATTAGAACCCCAAATGTAAATTAATCCATAATAAATTTGAAAGAAAAAAATATAGAAATCATGAAGAATAAACAAGATAGCAAGCACATTACAAACAATACCTCGTTAACCTGAAGACCTTCTGCTTGAGCAATTTGCATTAACCTTTTTGCCATCTGCAGCAAGGAAAATGCATAAATCAGGCAATGAACCTTCCAGGATTGTGAACACCTCCAATCGATCATATACCGTAATCAAGCATAAAAAAGAACATACGTTGACATTGAGAATCCAACAGCCATTCCAGTCAAACATAAACTTTCACAGTCAGTGTTCAATACTAACATCAAGCAGCAGCTGATTTTATATAACAGCCCAACAGTTAAGATTTCTACCCAAAAAAAGGAACCACTTTCAAAAAGTAAAAGAAACGTAGTCAATAACGATTTCATCCAACCAAACTGTAAGTACTAGAAAATATCCCAATTTAACTCTTAAGCAGTAACACCATTTCCATAATTGCTCAATTAACAAACATTAATCCTTAGCAAGTTGCAGGCTGAACTCCCATAACTAAGATGTACTACCTAATGGTGTAAACGAGTTAAGTTGAGCTCGAATCACCCTCAGCTTGGGTTTGAGCATGAGTTCGGGCTTAACTATACGAGTTTTAGCTGGCTTGTTTATTAAAAAAAGAGAGAAAACAATATAAATTCAAACTAGTGTTATAAAAAAATGACAAAATAAAATCTTGAAATTTAATATATTTTTACTATATTTTATATTAATATTTTTAAACGAGTAGGCTCACGAGCCAATGAATCAAGTTCGGGCTAGCAAGAGCTTAGCTTATTTGCTCATTGAGCTCAGCTCACGGGCCACTTAACGACCCGAGCCCAAGCAACCTCACGAGTTAGCTTGGCTCAGTTACATCCCTAGTAGTACCTAAACTGGTTGGCAATTTGCATATCTAGTGTTTACATCATAAACAGTTTTGATTAACTCCAGACAAATGAAATGTTTCTAAAAATCTAATAAATTAAAAGAAGAACTATAAAGCAAAATAGAGAGAAAACCTGCTGTTTAGTGGGCTTCCTAAAGTTGAGCAGCATGCAGTAATTGACAAGGCTCTTCAACTTTTGGCTATACCGATCATTACATATGCAAATTATAGGAATCTTAGAAACCTTTATACTAGCAATAAGATCAGCCACTCCACCCCTATCTCCAGCAGACATACCATCAACCTCATCCATGATTAGCACCGTTTTTGCATGCTTTGGCCTAAAATGTAGTTAAAATATTAGCTGTAGTTTAAAAAAGGAAGATTTACATACATACCACTTAATTCTTAATTATTTACATATCTAAAACCTAAGCTACGATTTTTAAATACATGCCACCTTCGCTATTATGCACGAAAAGGTGCATTTCACTTTTTAATATTTGAAAAGGGTGGTAGTTTTGGTGTGATATGAAAGACTTGGTTGGTATAAATGTCAAAATTAAAGTTTGGAGTTAGATATGTACATACATAAGAGTTGTTCGGTATGTACGTAAATTCCACTAAAAAAAGACCAACTAGTAAACCCTTAATATTAGTAAAGACGTGTAAAAAGAACCAATTCTTGTTTATGCTCAACGCTTCATTGCCAATGAGTTCCTTGATGGAATTTGATGTGCTTCCAGCAACGCCTTTAGCAATTTTAGAATCAGCCTTCCCACGACTATCGCTAGCATTCACCTGTGCAAAAGATTAGACATTCTAAATTCCAAACAAACCATTTTCCTGCATGAAATAGAATAATCATAAATAGACAAATCACCTCAATAACATTAAAACCAAGCATTTGGCTAACCAGCTTGGCCGAAGTGCTCTTCCCAATGCCAGGTGATCCACTAATTAATATAGCTTTTTTGGCTGCACTATCACTCTGTTTTTTACCTGTTGGCTTTTTTGCCGAATGAAGAAACTCCTTGTGCCAATTAGCTAGCCAATCATGAAGCTGTTTAACCTGTATGTGGTAACAAAGGTTTTAAGTTCTTATTCAAATATATACAAGCAATGAAAGAAAACTGAGCTACTTACAAGTGATTGATTTCCTATAATATCATTTGGAACCTTTGGACGGTATTTTTCGGTCCAGGTTAACGAATCACCAGCCTTAAACTTTTTCTTTTGGTGAGAGATACTCGATTGAACATCTTTTGCATCACTCTTTTTAAACCCCAAATTAGGCTCCGTGCCTGAAATAGAAGCAGAAGATATTTTGTGTGAAGTGAAGAGAGTTGGAGAAGAAGAAAAGAAGAGGGTGAGGCTTAGAAAAAATTGTTGTTAAACACTCCAACCAAGAATAAACATAACATTACATTCATTTACTTACGAAGTATGCACTAATTCCTAAGTTAATAAGAATTGTGAAACCCTTTGAAGTAGAATAAAGTTGAACACTTAAACATCAAGACGTATTTTGATATAATGGTTGGCATTTCATTAGAAACTTCAAACTTAAGTGTGCTCTTGCGGGAGTATAGGTGACCTCCTGGGCAGTTACACCACTGGGACAAAATCATTAGACCATTAAACCAATATCTTTATGGGTGAGAGTTTGGGTAATTACAAATGATATCCGAACATTACACTGATGATGACATCAGTTATTTAAATGGGGGAGAATGTCAAACTCCATAATAGTCGAATACTCAAACAATGGTTAAAATTTCATCAAAAATTCAAAAGTTAAATCTACTCTTGCGGAAGCATTCTCAAGATGAATGATATCCTGAGAAGTTATACCAATGGGACAAAATCATGTGGTCATTAGGCCAAAGCGGACACATCTCGATCGGTGAGAGGACAACATCTCGATCGGTGAGAGTTCAAGTTGTTACAGTAATATCAATGAATATTCATTCCACATAAAAAATATAAAAATTAGGAGAGAATGGAGCACCTTCACAATGGTTCGCCAACTAAATACCACAAGAATATATTGGAAAAAAATTACAGGTAAAAACATTCTAATTAAAATTCATATTTCGACTTAGCAGATAAATACATCACACATGAAATTGATCAAATTCCATTCTGATATCTTTAGAATATAATGTCGTGGTGTTTGGATAAAGAGAAGGGTATTTGATGTTTGGTAACTACTGTAAACAGGCTAAAATCCTTACTAGCACACATTACAACTTCTAACACCATATCAAATAAATAAGTCTTTGAATTTCAAGCAATCGCCATGTATTCTATAATAACTTGGGAAAAAGAACCTCGAGCTAAGCCAAAATGTAAATGTTGTTGACGTAGGGCTTAGGAGGGCCGAACCGGTTCAATCCACTGTTGCTAGGACCAATCGATCCAAGGGTGGTTTTGCCGCCCAAGAAGAGGGACCTCCCCCTCCTTACTTATCCATTATTATAAATAGGTCCTTTATGTTGTTTAAGTTTGTTTTTTATGTGGTTTCTGATTTTCGTTCTGTGTGGACAGCCGCTGACGCCCTCTTTTACCCTTCGATGGCAGTAACCCATGGACTGGGTGGTGCTCCGGTTGTATCCCTCTCCCTCAGTGGTGATTGTCTTCTTCGACTTTCACCTCTACCCTACCCACCAGCAGTCACCCTCCCTCTTCTCTATTCCCAACCGCTTGGCCCGCTATTTCCTCCCTATCGTAACACTCAGCTCCCTCCTTGCTCCTCCCTACCGTAACAGCAACTCTGCCTTCGCCTCACAGCCTCATAAACCTCTTTCCCAACCGCAAGTCCCTTGTCCCGCCCCTGCAATTTTTCCCGAGAGTTTTACACCACCTAGCCAACCGTGACATTTCCTTCCGCCAACACCCCACACCCGTAGCCTCTTTCCTCCACTTGCAACAACCCCAACTCCCACAACACCAGCAGCTCCCCTTCCCGGTGAGTCACTAAACTCGGTCACCTATTTCGAAGGTTGTCATCCAACCCTTCCAAGATACCCAAGTCTCTAACTAGACCTTCATTCCCTAGCCAACCACCACCCAAGACTGTCGTCCTCCCCTAAGGTATTGTCATGCTTGTTCGTTTTTATTTCTTATTTTGAAGAGTCGTCAATTGTAACCTTTTAAATTTCAGCAATACTTGTGTTTTTATCGTAATTTGGGTTTGCTCTAGTATTTGATATTAGAGTTAGTCTAACTCTAATCTTATCCTAGGGTTTCCTAGCATCTGCCCCTACCCAATTCACGTCCCCAAAAAATATTTATTTCTTATTCCCGAACCATAGCCCCAAATTGACCTAATCTCAAATTCCCCCTTTACCGTTTTTCAAAATTAGCAACCCCACATTAGTTTATTCCACCTTCCATGAGTTTGCTACCTCCTCTTTTACCTCCCAGCCCTAAATTTAAATAATGCAACCAAGGGTATACATGCCCGAGCATACTCGAAAAAAGATACAATGAGAGATCCGCCGACTTTAGCAGAGAGGGGCGAATATAGAGGATGACATCCAGGTGGGCTTACCCTGATGGTGACAGGGAAAGCAGAAGAGGAGAAAGGGACGATAATTTCAACCCCTTTCGTAGAGAGATTTTTAGTAGTGAATGAGAAAGACCACGACACTTGGGAATCCGACATTAGAGGAGATTGAGAAAGAAGACTACATGTGAAGAACGAGAAAGAACGAGAGAATCTGAAAATGAAGCGGGAGACAGTATGAGTTTCTACTAGCTTTCTATAGATAGAGGTTGCAAACTCAAGCTTCAAAAGTGGAGAAACCACATCACTGAGCAATCCACATTTTGCAGTCAAAGTTTAACATCAGAATCTTATAGCCTAAGTATGCCCAAGAGAACATCCAATGCTACCCCGTCAGAGGAAATGTGGATTTAAAGTGGTGAACAGGTGAAACCAATACGCATCCCTAAATCTTTCTCAGCCATAAAGTGTAGCAGTGTCATGAATTTGGGCATCTTGAATCAAAATGCAAACCAAGGGAGTGATTTGTTTCATTGAGCATGGTATTGTTGAAAAATTGGCAATGGCACGTTTGATCATGGAGAAGATGATGACTAAGAGAGGATTCTCCACTTGCAGCCAATGAAAAAGAGACGCCACCACTTCCAGTCGATCCCAAGATAGAGATTCCAGCTGAGACAACAATATTCGTTCTAGAAGGAGGTGACCTCGATGCAAAGGGTGTTTAGGCAGAAAATGAAACTATGGTATCTCGAGCTATCATTTCGCAGGCATTGAGAGGAACATCAACAAAACTGACCTTAGATATCCAAAAGAGTCATTAGTTTGAGGAGCCGACATCAGATACAAAGTCACCACAAATAAAAGAAATGCAGAATATTCATATGTTTAGACACCTTCTTGAAATATCCTTGAGAGAAGTCTGTCATGTCAGAAATGGGGTCACTTTATGCCATGTCAGAAGTATTACGCGGATTTTTTTAGGATTTATTTTCAGTCTCGTAGGGGACAGATCGCCAAACGTCTAAACAGACGAGATAAGCACTGGCTTTGAAATGAATCTGAGTAGCTTGATGGAAACAAAAATTCTTCAATAGGATCCAGATCCAATCAGTGAAGAAGATGACTTCCCTGAGTGAGTGTTAGCGAGAAGGTTGCAGCCTGCCACAAATTGCACGGCAGAGTTGACTTCTCCTCACAAACTAGTTCGTCAATGGCACTTAGCCGAGTACGCGAAGTGGAAGAACCAGGTTACAACTTGGATGACTCGATACCTGATTTGTGAGAATACTCATCTAGCTACAATTCCATCGTGAGTTGTACCAAAAGTGGATGGATATGTATTCTTTCAGAATGTGCTTTAGAACAACAACGCCTACTTGATCAACCTACCATGACACTTGATGTCGTGCTATGAGAAGCTTGAAGCTTTGATGAATGAAGTAGAAACTGTGGTGCATAGGAGGGTTGAACCGGTTCAGTCCATTGTTGCTTGGACCAACCGGCCCAAGGGGGTTGATTTTCCCACCCATGGAGAGGAGCCTCCCCCTCGTTACTTATCTATTATAATAAATCGGTCATTTATGTTGTTTAGGCTAGTTATGGCTTCTGATTTCATTTCTATGTGGATAACCGCCAGTGTTCTGTTTTCCCCTTCGAGGGTTGTATCTGATAGATTGTGTGGTGCTCCTGTTGTATCCATCTCCCCCAATGGTGATTATCTTCTCCTACTTCCAACTCCACCCTACCCACCTGCTTTTGCCCTCCCTCTTCTCTAATCTCAATTGTCTGGCCCTCTTTTCCTCCATAATGTAACACTCAGCTCCCTCCTTGTCCTTCCTTGTCGTAACAACAACTCTGCCTTCATCTCATACCCGCATAACCTCCCTTTTCCCAATCATATGTCCCTCGTCCCGCCCCCTGCAGTTTTCCTAAGACTATCACACCCCCCTAACCAATTGTGACATTTACTTCGACCAACACCCCCACACCAGCAACCTCTTTCATTCGCCTGCAACAACCCCAACTCCCACAACGCAAGCCACTCCCCTTCCTAGCCAGTCGCTCAACTCGATCACCTATTTCTAGGGTTGCAGTCCAACCCTTCCACCCCTTCAAGATATCTGCAGTCTCCAACCAACCCTTCATTCCCTAGCCAGCCAGCCATCTGACACCGTCATCCTCACCTAGGGTACTAACGTGTATACTTGCCATTATTTTCTATTTTGAAGAGTCATCGTTTGTAACTTTTCAAACTTCAATAACGATATTTGTGTTATTATTGTAATTTGAGTTTGCTCTGGTAACGACTATTTTCCTAAATTATCATGACATGGCATGTTTAACTGTTAAACAGTTTTACATTTGTAATAACCTAAGAAAATTCAACATTTCTTGGCTTAGTAAACTCTTTAATATTATTTTAAAAACTCAAAAGATACATGAGAAGTGGAGGAAGAGTATTTTAGACCCATTTTTAAGAATAAAGGGGACGCACAAGAGTGTGCAAATTATAGAAGAATTAAGTTAATGTGTCATACTTTAAAATTATGGGAGAGGGTAATTGAACATAGGTTAAGACGTATTACAAACATTTCTCATAATCAATTTAGATTTATGTCGAGCAAGTCTACCATGGAAGCTGTACATTTATTGAGAGGTTTGATGGAGATGTGCAGAGAGAATAAGAAGGATCTACATACGATTTTTATTGATTTAGAAAAAACTTGCGATAAGGTTCCAAGAGATATACTTTGGAAAGTTCTAGAGATAAGAGGTGCTGATATGACTTATATTCAAGTTATTGAAGATGTGTATACTAGAGTTTTTACATGTGTTCGAACAGAAAGAGCATTAAACACACATCTTGATGCTTTAGTTATGGATGCTCTTTTTGGACATTTACAAGAGAATGTACCATGGTGTATGTTTTTCGCTGATGATATCCTTCTCGTGGAAAAGACTAGAGAGAGCTCAGGAAAAAACATTTATTAAGGAGGTCTAGGGCAGAGTCTAAAGGCCTTCGTTGAGTAGAACAAAAACTGAATACATGGAATGTAATTTTAGTAGTAGCTCTAATAACAGAGTTGTAAATATGGGTGA
Source organism: Phalaenopsis hybrid cultivar (assembly GCA_002079205.1). Taxonomy (NCBI): domain Eukaryota; kingdom Viridiplantae; phylum Streptophyta; class Magnoliopsida; order Asparagales; family Orchidaceae; genus Phalaenopsis; species Phalaenopsis hybrid cultivar. The sequence continues at coordinate 14,740 of JXCR01117179.1, forward strand.
TCAAATTATTAAAAGTTGCGAATGCTTTAGATATTTCGGGTCTATTGTTCAAAGTGATGGTGATATAGATGGGGATGTTGTTAGTAGAATTCAAGTGATTGGTTGAAGTGGAGGAATGCTTCAGGCTTATTGTGTGATAGAAAAGTACCGCTTGGACTGAAATGAAAATTTTATAAAATGGCGGTGAGATCTGCAATGCTCTATGGCGCTGAATGTTTGTCTTTAAAAGAGAAGCATAAAACTAAGTTAAGTATTGCCGAGATGAGAATACTAGGTGGACGAGTGGATTTACACTTAGAGAAAAAATGTGAAATGAATATATCTGTGATAGAGTTGGTGTAGTTCCCTTGATGAACAAAATTAGAGAGAGTCGTCTTAGAAGGTTTGGTCACATTGAACGTCGACCATCTGATAATCCGATTAGGAGAGTGTTGACACTATTTTAGTTGGAGGAGTTGTCCATTAGAGGTTATCGGTCACCGGAATCGAAATCTCGTCGTACGCTTCGGAAGAACATTTTAATTTACATATATATATAAGTTTTAAAAAACTATAAAATCAAACTGACCCCATATTTTTCATAGCTTAAATGAAAGAACAGTATACCTCAAACTCTGTATCTATCCCGAAGGATAAACACAANTATTTTAATTTACATATATATATAAGTTTTAAAAAACTATAAAATCAAACTGACCTCATATTTTTCATAGCTTAAATGAAAGAACAGTATACCTCAAACTCTGTATCTATCCCGAAGGATAAACACAAGACTTGAGGATGAGGCTCGATGATAAACTAAGAAATATATGACATCCGTTTGGCCTGCGAAATCATTTTATTTACCGACAATTTTTCCTATTTAATATGAAGGATTAAATAGGGTTTATATTAAGTTGGGTTCAGACAAGCTTCCTATAAGGGCAAGCCCCTATA
>JXCR01117180.1:7064-22478 GCA_002079205.1 Phalaenopsis hybrid cultivar
TTTTTTTTTTTTGAAAAGCCCAAAGGGCTGATTTTATTGTAATATTAAGGATACATAAAGGATGTATGAGAGGGTCCAATAGAGACACCCTACTCATACGATACCAAATACAGTAATACCCTAACAAAAAGATACAGATGGACTCAATAAAAATTTAAAACAAATTTAAAACATGTAGAAAACAAGTAGTTAGGGACGAGCCAGTTTAGTCATGTCTCTTCCTCTAGTTTTAGAAGCGGAGTCAGGTAACAAACTTTGAAAAGTTATGTCATTGTCAGAAGTAAACAAAGTATCATACATTAAGTTTTCAAGTTAGAGTGTGCCCCCAGCCTTCTTCTTATGCCGAGAAGTGCAAACCTGTCATTCTTCATCTGAAGACTGGCTCATGTGATTCTCAGTCTGATTAAATATTAAAACCACAATAAAAGGAAAGACAGTCGTTGTCACAGCGATAGGTTCTAGTGTATGTCAAGTGTGAATTGTCATCTCTGCACCTAATGCTTCCTAAATAGGAGCTGCGAGGTTATCCTGATTTTTTGTTCGAATATTATCTGTTGTAGTATAGTCAGGTGAAGGGATCCAAGAGACGGACACCAACTCGTGTATTGTGGTGATTCCCTCCTTAAGTTGGTTGTTATCAGGTTTGCTGGGAGCGCGTTCAGGCACGTGGGGTGCGCTAACATTATGTTCCTGCTTTTGACTAGTGGTTCTCAACTATGAGTGCAATCTGAAACATTTCTCCTGCGGGTGTCCACACATCTTGCAGTGCTTACAGTAGCAAGTTTTTTGTTCCATAATGATTTTTTTTCAATAACCATTATGAGCAAAGTCATGTCATACCTCTTCTATATCTGGTAGTGTAATATCTCTTAATCAAAATTCTTGTAATAAAGTCTTGAAAAATGAACTGTATGTGAGTCTACCTGTAAAAGTTTTTCAAGGATAATCTCTATTGCATATAAGATATGTAGGTCAAAGAATTGAAAATTGAGTTCAGGTAATGAGAATTAGATAGGCGTAATTGGGGGTTCTTAACTGAGATCAAAATTAGGGGTCCATTTGAGCAATTTCATATATTTGGCCTCGATTGTGATGAATTTCTTTGAGAAAATCCTTGTGTAATCTCTTCTATGCTCAGTTGTATCATAACATGTCTTCCGTCGAAATGACCCACCTGCTAATCTCTAACCAGTTTGAAATTTTCAAAAACCTTTCTGATAATCTCTATTTTAAGGCAACATAATTGGAACTTTTTAACTAGTTTAAATTTGTATTTTCCTGCACGAGTTGAAATTTTTGCGTTAGAGAAGAATATTGCTGGTTTGCCCGCCTTTTCTCGATTTTTTTTTTATGAAATTGCAATATCCATGTCCTGCAACAAGTACATCTGCGGGAATATCATACTATCTGCGAGATAGAAAGGGAGTTGAGTTTGTGAACCACTGTAGAATTGGAGGGTTTGGCGGGGTTATCACCGGCGAGGGCGGCAATAGGAAAGCCTTGAGGCCATTAAAGTGCTTCACACAAGCATTGCAGCGACTGCAACCTACGACACTAACAGTCGAGCAGGTCGAGAAGAAACTCTGGCGGAGAAGTCGAGCAGAACTCTGGCGTAACAGTCGAGTGGAACTCTGGCAGAGCTGTCGAGCGAAGCGCCGCAGACGAGAAATGGCGAAGCATAAGATGCTCGAAGCAGACGACGATGCAGAGACGCAACAGACGACCCACCAGACGAGCAGGCTCGAAGCAGCGCTTGTTGAAGAGCTTTATGTTTCATATATTTAGAAAGAAAGATACATATACAACGTGTGTGAGGGCCCAAGAATGACACCCTGCCCACACAAAAATCACAAATGGTTCCAAAATTAGAATAATAGAAAAATACATTAGATACTAAAATAAAAAGTCTAACAGTGTCGAAATATATAATATCAGGTGGCTAGAGAGCGACCCAATTTGGTCTTGTCTCTGCCTCTAGTTGTAAGGAATGAGCAAGCTAATAAGCTGGTAAGATAATTGTCATTGTCAGTAGTAACCAATGTATCATCCAATATGTTCCCGACCTGGAGTCGGCCTCCATTCTTCTTCTTTCTCCTGCAATAGACCTGTCAATCCTTTTCCGAAGAATCAGTCTGATGGGGTGATAGAGCTGAAGCAGAAGGAATATCAACCGTAGTACCCACAATAGGTTCTAGTATATGTCAAGTGCGAGTTGTCTCTACACCAGATAAATCTTGAAGAAGTGGAGCTACGAGACTCTCCTGATTATCGGCCTGATAATAATACATCAGTATTGTTTTCTATGGGGTTTGAAGGAGTCAGCGTCACATCACTCGCAGAAACAGTAACAGCAGTGTCATGGGGGTCCTCAGGGACAACAATCACCTCCTATCTGGTAGTCTCCTCCCCAGGTGAAACTAAAATGTCCAGTGCAGTGGGTTTAGGCCCATCTTTATTCACTTGAACCTTAGATTTCAAATTTGGATGAAACTTGTGACATTTATCAAGGACATGACCAAACATCTTACAATAGGTACAATATGGTAGTCTATGCTCCATGACAATTTGTTGTCAATAACCATTATGGTCTGTGCTCAGCCAGACTTCAATAACATCAGGTAAAGTAATATCTTTTTCCACAAATATTTTGGCTACTAATGGTCTGGTTAGGTTGAAAGTAGGAAGATCTAGTTTCAAGTAGGTAAATCCAGCTTCAAAGAAACCCTAAGAATAACCCTAATAGGGTAGAGAACCTGATGGTGAAAAAAATGCAGTTTGAGACCTGGTAAACTAAGTCATACCGGTACAGTGGGAGTTTCATGAGTTGAATCAAAATCAAGAGACCGCTTGAGTGGCTTCATAGGTTTACTAGCAATGCTAAGAAATTTTTTGGAGAAAATTCGAGTGTAGTCATTAGGCACGGTTAACTGAAAAAAGGCATGTCTCTCATTCATGAGTCTCACTTTCCTCTTTCCTGTTAATTTGATGTCATCAAAACTTTTCTAGATAGTTTCCATAGGTGGGTGGCCCCACTGAAATTTTCCAATAAGAGCAAATTTGAATTTGTCAGTCAGCGTTAAAATTTCTGACATAAAGAAAAAGATTATTGTCTTCCTGTTTTTTCTGCTTGCATTCTTAATAAAGAAACAGTCACTTATAACATCACGAAATAGCAGCTCGACAGAGGAACAAGATTTTGTCAGGTTCAATTGAAGAAGAAGGAAGCTTCGTCACAGCAAAGAGAAGCCCTGCAAGTCGAGCAGAGGGAAAAAAAGAAGAGCCGAAGAGTTCGGGGCGAAGCTGTGCAGAAGACAGGAACCGAAGATGAAATGCGTCGAAGACAGGGCAACGAAATCGCAGCTCGGCAGACACGAATCTGCAGCTCAATCCGCTCAGAAAAGAACTGCAGAAGCTGGAAGGCGTGAAGGAGACGACGAAACCGCAGAAACAGACGTCGAAGCCCTTCGTCGTTTGGAGCGAAAGAGAAGACAATGATCGCAAGGTAGAATCCTTCGTCTTCGTCGTTGAGTGCGGTAACTGCGTCGTCGTTGTTGAGTGCAGGGATTTCGTCGCCGAGCAAGGAATCAAACCGGGGTTTCTCTATCGGACGAAACCCTAGCAGAGCAGCTCGCCATCTTCGATATATATATATATATATATATATATATATACACACACACAGAGAGAGAGACACACACACCTAGGGTAACGAGCAGTGGGCACCCACTCTCAATATGAGGGAACTCCAAGCTTGAAAAAACAAGTCGCTCCCTCGTATGTCTGGACCGAACCAGTCCAACATCGCTAATCACAACTTTTGTCTTGCCTGACAAATGATGCCCCGCGTCTATCTCTGGGGATTGGGAGAGCTTCGATAGCTTCAACCCTATCAATCGAAGTTTGAGCCCTTGTAATATGGAGTCAAATCCATCAAGTTAAAGGTAGTCGAGATGTTGTAATCCGTCGATAAATAAATCTTGTAGTTGTTGTCATTCAAATTCTTGAGGATTATGAATGGTTCGTCTATTTTAGGCTTGAGTTTCTTGAATGACCTCATGGGAAATCTCTTTTTCTTCAACCTTAATCCACAGTAGATGTCCTTCCTGAAACGTCACCTTCTTCCTTGTTTTATTAGCTTGTGCCTAGTACTTATGGTTTTGCTTGGTGATCTCTTTTCCCACCTCCTACTGTATTTTTTGAATCTCTTGTAACCTCGCTTCAACATCCGCACTAACCTCCAACGTGGGAAGAACTTGTACTAACTCGAGCAGAATTAGTGGATTGCATCCATACATAATATGAAAAAGTGTGTGTCCCATCATCTGGCTCAGAGACCTATTGTAGGAAAATTCAGTATGGGCTAGAAGCAGGTCCCACTGCTTGATGTTCTTTCTGATGAAACACCTCAAGGGGTTTCCTAGGCTCCTATTCACCACTTTCGTCTAACAATCTGTTGGTGGATGGGTTGCTGAGTTGAATTGAAATTTAGTACTAAGCTTTACCCACAAAGTTCTCCAAAATTGGCTCAAAAACTTGACATCCCTATCGTAGATAATGATTCTAAGAATCCCATGTAGTCTCACTATCTCCCTGAAGTTCAAATCAGCTACATGTGATGCATCTAGTGTCCAATGGCACGACACAAAATGAGTCATATTCATGAACCTGTCAACCACGACCATCACCAAAACTTTGTTCCATTACATCCTCGGAAGACCTACCATGAAGTTTATGCTAACACCCACCAAAGGAGCCTCTAGTACTGGTAATAGGGTATACAACCTTGTATTTTGTCTCCTAGTTTTAGCCAAGTGACAAACTCTGCACTGCCTAATGTACCGCACATCTCTCGTAAGTCTGGGCCAAAAGAAATGTTCTCTCACTAGTGCAAAAGTCTTATCTCTGCAATTAACAAGCTATTCACTGTTGTGACTCTCCTGAATGATAAACTCCCTCAGGAGGCATTTGGGTACACACAACCAACTCTGGGGGAACAGATATCCATCTGCTCAGTGGTACAGTCCTGTGGGACTCTCCTAACATTATTTCTAACTTTCCCTGAAACTCTCAATTGTCCTGTATTGTTCCTTCACCACCTCAAATCCTACGACTCTGGCTTGCATGTAAGTGATTAGCAAATGGCGGTGGCTCAAGGCATCTGTGATCCGATTCTGACTTCATGCCTTTCGCTTATGTGCGGACTAGAATGACACCAATAACTCAACCCAAGACGCATGTCTACCCTTCAGCGTGCTTGGACAATTCAAGAATCACAATGCCTCATGATCTTTGAATAAAATGAACTCACTCATCAGCAAGTAGTGACTCCAGTGTTGGATGGGCCTTATAATGGCATAAAACTTCTAATTGTAGGTCGAATACTTCCTTATGGACTCATTCAACTTCTCACTGAAGAAGGCTATAGGGTGTCCTCCCTGGCTCAATATTGCTTCTATCCACATATTAGAGGTGTCACACTCTACCTCAAACAACTCGATAAAAACTAGCAAGGCTAACCTGCATCACCTTTTCCTTCAATGCATCAAAATTGGACCGAACTGTCTCTGTCCACTGAAACTTCTCTCCCTTCAAAAGCTCTATTATAGGAGATATAATGGTGCTTAAGCTCTTGATGAATCCCTAGTTAAATGAAGCAACCCCAAAAATTATCTCAGCTTGGTAAAGGACTGTAGGGACGCCCAACTCACAATCGTCTCTATCGTTGTAGAGTCTATCCGAATGTCTGCATTGGATACAATATAACCCAAAAAACATATCTGTCGTCATGAAGTGACACTTCTTTATGTGGGCATACAATTTCTCTAACCGCAGAAACCTCAAAAACCCTCCTCAAATGCCGCAAATGTTTTTCCTCGAAATTGGACCGAACTGTCTCTGTCCACTGAAACTTCTCTCCCTTCAGAAGCTCTATTATAGGAGATATAATGGTGCTTAAGCTCTTGATGAATCCCTGGTTAAATGAAGCAAACCCCAAAAATTATCTCAGCTTGGTAAAGGACTGTAGGGACGCCCAACTCACAATCGTCTCTATCGTTGTAGAGTCTATCCGAATGTCTGCATTGGATACAATATAACCCAAAAAACATATTTGTCGTCATGAAGTGACACTTCTTTATGTGGGCATACAATTTCTCTAACCGCAGAAACCTCAAAAACCCTCCTCAAATGCCGCAAATGTTTTTCCTCGAAATTGTTGTAGACAAAGATATCCTTGAAATAATCAACCATGTACTTTCCGATATAAACCTAGAATACCCGCTTCATTAATCTCACTAATATACTAGGTACATTGGACAATCCAAAAGGCATTAGGGTTCATTAGTACAAGTGTACAACCCATGTATATTCTTGAAGGCAGTTTCCATTCATCTCCAAGCCTCATTCTGATCTAATGATACCCGCTACATAAGTCAATCTTGGAAAATACTATGGCTCCATATAACTGATCCAATAGGTCATCCAAGCGATGGATAGGGAATAGGTATTTGATGGTGACCTTATTGTTAGCCCGACTATTGATACATGTTCTCCATGATCCGTCCTTCTTGGGTGCCACCAATGGAGGGACAACGCATGGGCTGATACTTTTTCTCACTAATCCTCGAGTTATGAGATATGCATTTGTTATTATAACTCCTTGCACTCAATCGATCTCAATATGTAAGTGAGCCTGTTTGACAACACTGATCTTGGGATAAGATCTATGGCATGTTGGATATCCTTAAGTTGCGACAAACTCTCTAACAGATTATTGGTCATCGCCTCTTGAAACTCGACTAAGAGTGGTTGGATCATCTCTTGTGGGTCTGCCTCCTCAATTCCCTCTAAGATAACTAAGGCCATTGCCACTGAGCTTCTCGAATTAACAACAGAAAAATGGCACGTGAGAACTCTGGCTTCTCACTCACAGGCGCATTTGGTCCTTCAAATCCTTGATGGGCAAGCGAAAGAGTTGCTTCCCTGAGCAATTTCGTGTTCTTAAAACCATCATGCTGTGTTTTACAATTGAACTGCAATGGCCTCACCAGCAGAATGTGACAGGCGTTTATGGGGACCACGTCACACCACACCTGGTCTTATAGTTGATTTCCAATAAAAAACACTACCAAACATAGCTGCTCCACTTGTATCCTGTTTGATTTTTTCAATCACGTCAGAAAATAGGAATGAAACTATTTTTGTGTAGCCCTCCAACTTCTTTATCATAAAAGCGAAGATCAAGCTCTTATAGCTTCTTCCATCAATTATGAAGCTGCAAACTTTCTCTCTCATTATACATCTGGTCCTCAATTCCTTACAACGAACATTTCCCCCATCATCTCCCTGGAGCTTGTATTCCTCGCCCTGGTCCTCAATTGTTTCATTATCACTAACTTCCTCTACGACACCCTGCTCGGTGAAGGACACAACTCAGCTTGTCGAGCAATTGGAAGCAATGTGTCATGATCCGGCGGGTATAGAAGGTCGCATGGTCAGAATTAAAGTTAATAAAATGACAACTTCATCATAGTCAAATATACACATACAAACATATCATGAAAATCACCATTTACTAAAAATTATTTCATTTTCATTTACATGGCGATCAATATACTTAAATAACACTAAATATTTTTGATAATTTAAACAATAATGAGTACACATATCACTCCTACAATATGAACAAAAAATAAATAACATTTAAAATCTTGAGTTTGGTGTAATTCTAATATAACTAATGATAGTACAAATAAATGCATTTGATCTAAAAGAAGCAAATTATTATCATAGTATAACACATGAGCACTCACCTCAAACACTGACAATTTGATCATTCTCTTCACTTATCTCCAATCTTAACATATAATTCAAATGCATAAATAATCATTATTAATTTATTATATTGATGTATCTTATATAGTAATTATTTTATTGTTTTATTAATTATTATCTTCATTTCATAATATAAATTTAGATATTTCTTTCAAAAAATTTAAATAAAATATTGACAATAAACAGTTAGTCCTCCTAATTTAACTTTTTAATTATTTAATGTAATTTATATGTTAAGATTTATATACATATTTGTATTATGTAACAATTTTATTATTATTATTATTAATTTCTTTAAATTCATTATATTAGTTCATAGATTTAACGAACCAAAAAAACTTAGAAAAATCAAACCTTTTAAAACTCACCCTTTAATATTCCGAGTCAAAAGCCCTACGCACAGCAACCTGTCTTCCTATTCCCTCCTCTGGCACAATTAGTCTCCTGCACGCAGAAGAGCTTCTTCCACATGTTCCCTTTTTATTATTCTTCTGCAACTACAATCACAGCTCAACTGATGTCACCTTGTCCTTCGGTTTAGGGATTGGGTCACACCAAACGCAGGCTGCAATCAAAGCTTCTCCTCGAAAGTTATGTCAATGTTTCACACTACGACTTGGGTTGACCGGCTATTTCTTCCTCACGGTACACGCACTTGGCATTGACGTCTTCTCTTCGTCGCTTGCTCTAGGCACATGTTCTCTGCTCAACGACGCCTCCTCTCACAGTGTCCTCTACTTCGAACGTGCCTCCTACAGGTAAGTTGATTTGATGATGTAACTTCCGTTTTTTATCATCCCTAACCCTTCTCCTCCACTCATCCTGGTCGTCGGCCTGCTGCCAGCTCCTCCAACTAGTATCTTCCCTCACCCACCGCACTTCCACGGACCTTCTCATTGCTAGTTGCACTTCCCAGCTCATTGTCCACCCTCATAAAGCGTTGGCGAGTCTTACCAGCTGTCGTCATACCTTCCCAGCTTGCTACTCCACCTTCTAACAATTCTCCCAGCCGCCCAACAGTCTTTCCCGCCACCCTAATCTGCTGCCCCCCCCTCCAATTCAGCTTCCAACATTCACCCTCGCTGCCCAAGTTGCCAGATCCATCTCACCAACCTCCACCGCCTTTGAAATACACCTTCGAAGTGTTTGTTTGTATCGTTTTATGTTTTAGTGTTGTTATTTTCTATTTATGTTGTAACCCTATTTAAATATTAATGAAAGCTTGCTTTTATATTTCTACTATTTTTTCTACTAATTCTGCTATCATTTGGTATCAGAGTTAGCCTGACCCTAATCTCATTGAAGGATTTCCTAGCATCCGCCATCAATTAAAATATTTTTTTCCTACCACCAAATATCATTTCCACAACCCAAACCCTAACTCACCAAAATTTTTTTAATCCCTAACCATGTCACCAAAGAGAAATATGCCCGAGCCAACCCAGGAAGAAATACGGCGAGAGCTACGTCATCTTCAACAGAGACTTGCGAAGATTGAAGAGCAGACATAGGAGGAGGTTGCCTTCGACCAGGATCGGGAGAGTCGAAGAGGAGAAATAAATGACGATCTGAATCCCTTCCATGGGGAGACTTTCAACGATGAAGAAGACAGGTCACGACATTTCGGGATTTAGTATCAAAGGAGGCCTAGAGAGAGATATTTGAATCCCTCACTGAGGGAGAATTCCCGAGAGGAGATATCAATCAGAGGACACAAAAACTACAAAATCAAGGTGGATTTACCTGAGTTTGAAGAAGGCATGGATCCGAATGAATTCCTTGAGTGGCTGGAAACTGTTGAACGGATTTTCGAGTATAAGGAGATGCCAGAGGATAGACGGGTCAAGCTAGCCACCATTAAGCTAAAGAAGAGCGCTTCTCTATGGTGGGAAAATGTGCAGAGACAGAAGAAAAGAGAAGACAGAGAAGAGATCACTAATTGGGAGAAGATGAAGAAAGCAATGCAGAAAAAGTACCTTCCACCCCATTATCGCCAGTAAGGGTGTCAATTTGGGTCAGCGGATCGGGTTCAGGTTCAATCGAAAAATAACCCAACCCGAATAGGGTCAACCCGAACCCGGCTCGAATAATAAAATAGTCGAAAACTAAGACACAAAATTTCGTGCTTATTCGGGTCATTTTTTGGGCTTTCGGGTTCAACCCGAACCCGACCTGAATAATAAATATGTCGAATTCTCTGACCGAAACCCAACTCAAAAAATACCCTTACCCGAATTTTTCGAGTCGAGTTCGAGTCGTGTTGGCGTGTCAGGTCAATTTTTGACACCCCTAGTCACCAAGATATGTTTCTAAAACTCCACAACTTGCAACATAGGGATCTTACAGTGAAGGAATTCATAGCCCAATTCGATCAATATTTAAGAAGGTGGTGATGTATATTCCCTAACTCTTTTCCTCCACTCATCCTAGCAGTCGACTTGCTGTCAGCTTCTCCAGCTGTTGTTTTCCCTCATCAAATGCACTCCCACAGTCCTTCCCATTGCTACCTGCACTTCCTGGCTAGCTGCCCACCCTCATAAAGTGTCGGTGTGTCTTCCCAGCTGATGTCCCACCTTCCCAGCTTGCTACTCCACCTTCCAACATATCTCCTGGCCGCCTGACAGTCCTTCCCGCCACCCTAACCTGCTGCCCCCTCTAGTTCACCTTCCAACATTCACCCTTGTTATCCCAAACTGCCAAATCCACCTCGCCGACCTCCACCGCCCTTGGAACACTTCTTAGAGGTGTTTGCTTGTGTCGCTTTATGTTTTGGTGTTGCTATTTCCCATTTGTGTCATGTTGTAACCCCATTTCAATATTAATGAAAGTTTGCTTTTGTGTTTCCATTATCCTTTCTTTACAAGAACCACTATTTAAATTTCCCCTCAATCGGATCCCACCTCCTTCAGCATTCCAATTAAGGATAAAAAAACAAGCTTTACAATCCCAAAGCATATGGAGCTTAGTCCCAGCTCCAACAAATCAAATGATTCTTAGCAATAAATGGCTTTTTAAATCAAAGTACTACTCAAATGGAAGTATTGCCGGTCATGATTCTTGGTTGAAGGATACATGCAAGAATAGAGCAGTGACTATAAAGAAACATTTAGTCTTGTTGCTAAGATGCTACAGTCATGGCTAGTTAATTACTTAATTGGAAGTATCCAATGCATTCCTATGTAGTTGTCTGTTGAAAATCATGTATATGGCACCAACTCAAGGGTTCATAGATCAAAATTTCCTCAATATGTTTGTTGATCGCATAAAGTGATTCATGGACTCAGAATAGTCATCATGTATATGGTAAGCAACCTTATCATCTCATCTATAACTTAGGTTTCAACCCAATAAGGCCAACTCATCTCCTCACATACAATCGAAATTCTACAGTCATGTATCTCCTCTATTATGTTGATGAAATCAACTTAACTCAAGAATTGCTTCAAAAACCTCAAATACATAGGGCCTATATTTAAATAAACTTAAATCAAGCCAAATATGTCATGGACATACTAAAATAAACAGGAATGGCCAATTGTAAGCCACTTCAAAAAAACTATTACATCAAAAACTTCTCTATGAAAACTCCTGCACTGATCCTTCTCTTACACCACTTTATTATGACAATGTTTCTACAACCACACTAGCTAATAATCATGTATTTCATGCCAAAATAAGAAATATAGAGATTGACTATCATTGTATTCATGACTGAATCAAATCAAATGTTATAATTGTCCATCACATTACCAAACAAATCAAATGTTATAATTGTCCATCGCATTACCAAACAAGCCCAACTAGCTGAAATCTTCACTAAATATCTTACCAACTCCATAATTCATCTTCTTTGCAAGAATTTGATGACTCTGATGGACTCAATATGAGAGGTTATAATAACCTCGTTTATTCCTACTCACAGCTACTCTACTTTTATCCACCACTTGTAATATCATTTTAATTATGACTGAATCAAATGAAATGTTATAATTGTCCATCACATTACTAAACAAGCCCAACTAGCTGAAATCTTCACTCAATCTCTTACCAACTCCAGAATTCATCTTCTTCGCGGCAATTCGATGACTCTAATGGACTCAATTTGAGAGAAGGTCATAATAACCTCGTTTATTCCTACTCAAAGCTGCTCTACTTTTACCCATCATTTTATTCATGACTGAATCAAATCAAATTTATAATTGTCCATCACGTTACCAAGTAAGCACAACTAGCTGAAATCTTCACTAAATATCTCACCAACTCCTTTGCAAGAATTTGATGACTCTGATGGACTCAACTTGAGAGGAGGTCATAATAGCCTCGTTTATTCCTACTCACAGCTGCTCTACTTTTATCCACCACTTGTACTATCATTTTAGTCATGGCTGTATCAAATCAAATGTTATAATTGTCCATCACATTACCAAACAAGCACAACTAGCTGAAATCTTCACTAAATCTCTTACCAACTCCAGAATTCATCTTCTTCGCAGCAATTTGATGACTCTGATTGACTCAATTTGAGAGAAAGTCATAATAGCCTCGTTTATTTCTGCTCAAAGCTGCTCTACTTTTACCCACCACTTGTACCTATCACAACCCAACATACCACCCGCCCCCCTCCCCCTTGCGTTAGGTGCAACAGAGGCAAACAACTCAGTCAAACCAAATTCTTAGCAACACTAGTCATGATCCTTACTTGCACAATTAGGACTAGGTGAGTAATGAATTTGTTTAACTCAATCATCGCAAACAATCATAATAAGTGTGATGAAATCAAATGGTTGGGATTCAATTGAATCTAAGTATCCCAACTCACTTCATTTCTCCCCTCTCACATCTTTGGTTCTGCTTGCCTGAAGCTCTGCAATCGCAAAGCTGTAGTACAGACGGGACAAGCAGTAGAACAATGGGTCCAGCAACCATTTGTGAGGGAGTACAAATTTTTGGCTACGCACTTTTGCCGATATGATTTTTGACGCTTCCAAGTATATGCGAATGTGAATGAATTATAAATGTTTGTGATCATTGAGTTACACAAATTTATTATCCACTGGATTCTAATTGTGCAAGTCAGAACAAGTGTTGGTAATAATTTGGTTTGTCTATCGCACCACGGTTGTCCCTAGGGGGATCCAGTTGTCACACCCCAACTGGCCTCCCCTTAAGAGTTAACTGAGGTGCGGCAGAGGCGCACAATTCGGCTAAACTAATTTCTCACAAATGCACGTTTTGACATACAGAATCATGACCCGATGAGTGATGAACAAGGCTAACTAAATTGCCGCAAATATATCTTTATTTTTATTCGGAAGCGTGAAAAATCTTATCATCAAAACAAATAAACTATATACAGTTGTTACATCCAACACAAATAAAATATGTACTTCAAAGTTATATAATCTCTCAAAACTCTGCAGTGCAAAAGCTCTACGAATCACACCTGACTACTCGCCCGTGGTGTTCCTTGCCCCTTCCTGAAAGGCAATAATGTAGATTAAGGAACAAGTTCAAGGAAACAATCAAGGCTAAAAGAAGATTTTATACACGGAAAAGAAACAACATACATGCTAATATGAAACTGTCATGCCCACACAAGTCATAACATGCAGAATCGTACAAACATAAAAAAGAAAGACTGTTGTTTCAAACATATATGTCATTTCATTCATGTAGATACATAAGCATATAATCATGAGCATATTCACAATCATAGCAACATAGCAATGTCATCATAGTCATATAATCATAACATCATAATAATATCATTTCAAACAATATCACTTGTAAATATATAAGCCTCAACAATTTTCACGTTCTGCAATATCATGGGTCGTCAACCTACCCAAAGGTTATTGAAATTATCAATAAAAAGTGGGCCCTCTCAACATAACAGTTATCAATAGCCTCATAATACTAATGGTTCCCTACATTCTGTCACTGTCTGATAACAATGATTTCAAGAGTTTCTTCTCCACCTGAATACCAGAAGTTGGAAATACCACATCCCTACATAGCATACTCGCAAGCACTCATGTAATAATCTATCAATAACATTTCCGGTGACATTTCTTAAAGCATCAACCCATAACAAACATTCCTAGGTATTTCATATATCACATGTATGAATAATAAAAAATAAAAATATGCAAATAACTAATATCATAAACATAGTCAAATGTATTATAATATAATCATATCATGATAACATCACATGTATCGTAAAAATAAATTAGCTTGCATTCATACAATCGGAACATGTATTCATCGATAATATGCAAGAAATTTTAAATGCATTCATGTCGAACATAAAATCATATGAAAATCTATAAGAGATTATTTTTATTAAGTTAACATAAAATTATTTCATGTGATATAACGGAACTTCCCTATAACAAGTTTCCACTCGTTTGCCTCGCGCTCATCGCTTTGTGTAAACAGTCTGGAATTTTTAGACAACTTAGGGTTTCATGAAAATTGATTCATAACATGCATTAACCCAAAACATGCCTTAAAAGTCAACACATACCTCAAATGTGCTTCTCGGCATAACCTAACATTTATCTGATTCGCCTAAACTTTTTCCCTCTTCTTCCTAACACCTCAACCAACCCTTCCCCTTCGTTGATTTCGTGTCAATACCCTTATGAAAACTCATAAGCCAAGTTTGAAGCTTGCCACGACTACCGGAAATGAAAAATTGTACAAATTCGTGGCAAACGTTAAAATGAAAGTGTGAGGAAGAATGCACAAAATTGTGTTCAAGTAAGTTTCGCATCTTTCATTTTCCCATCAGAACTCAAACGGTAGCTTGCAGCATTTGGTGGGTCTTGTGCCTCTTTGTTCACAGCTCTACTACACTACAGGAGTCAAGTCGTTGCCTATTCGCGTGATGGAGGATGCGTTAGAGAGGGGAAAAGGACACCGCTCTTAATGTAATCCTACTTAGATCTCAGTCTTTTAATTGAATCGAGCGACTGCATGTCGAGTAAGTTGCGGGGAAGGCTGGTGGTTAACAGTGATATGTGGGAGATTAGTGATATAATTAAGGTTTAATTAGATAACAGGGAATTTACATGCAAACCATGAAATTCTTTACAATTTACGTATCTAACACCTAAATTTTGCTTTTTATGCTCTTACCACTCAAAAGCACGAAATACATCAAAAATGTCACCCACATTGACGTCGTAACTCCATCCCTTTGTCTTCATCATCAACGTCAAACTCCTCGAAGGAGACGAACCTCTGATCTCCCAAAGTAGACAAACGATGTGGGTGAGCTCACTAAAGTCGGCAACGATGACTTTGCAAGGTGCAGCCGGAGAGAACAGTTCCCTCGGAATGCCTCTTCTGCTGTCATCCAGTATTTAGAATTGAAGTCTTCGAACACCAAGTACCACCACAAAGCTAGTGATTCAAAAGTGAGACAGCGAGAGCGGAAGAGTTACCTACTGAGAAACCATAGCCTGCATCAATGTTGCCCATTGAACTCCTTCCATGATGTCATAATCAACGGTGTGAACCCTTCATTCCCCGACGATGGCATCAATCGAGAATGGCCTCGTAGGTTGCAGTCAA
>JXCR01117192.1:0-31529 GCA_002079205.1 Phalaenopsis hybrid cultivar
AAGACATTATGACATGGCATCTTAGTTTAGAATTAATAGTTGTGAGTTAAAAATTACTAGTTTGATGCAATTTGGCAATCCAAAAAGTTGTTGATTTTGATGTGGTGAATGATTTTGATATTGTTGCTTCTTCACTATCCAAGGATTGGATAGAGGTTTTTTTGATGGATGACCATTACGATTTGATTTAAGGATATTAATGTGTGATTTATGAAGTTTGATAAACAATAGTATGGATAATGAAAATGAAGTTTTAAATAGTTATTGGGACTTGAAGATGTAATAATGTTAATGGTAACTATAGGTCATTTAAATTTAATAAGGAAAATTTTGAGATAAATGAAAGCTTGAAAGAATTAAACAATCTTAGCATCTCTAAATTACATACTATAATATTAATAAATATAATTTAAAGCCATTGAAGGATTTCTCATAGATAAAGATTATTTTAATTGTGACTTTTTTGGGATTTGTACTTATTTTTTGGATTCACGGTTTAATTGTAGTAATTTTTGAGCTTCATGTGTGCTTCTTAGTTGAGGTTCATTAACTACATATAAATGTCTTATTTAAGTTTTCAAGCAAAAAAAATCATAAATTTATATTGATATTTAGCATAATTTCTTAATTATAGTATTTACGACTTCAAGTGTACATACTAATAATGGAAAAAAAGAGTTATGGGAAGTTTTAATTAGGTATAAGTTTCTCGGGATTTGTTCATCAACAAATTCTTCTTCTTGATATGTTTGTATGGTTAAGAATAAATAAATGATTGGCGCATGCTCTTATTTTATACAAAGTGTGTTATGAAAAACGACGACAATAAAATGAAAAAAAAACGGATCGAAAAACTGCAAACCAGAAAAGAACACCAGATTGACATATAGATTTATATGGTTCAGCAAATTTGCTTACACCCACGGTGCTACAGAGGATTTTATTACATTGAGGAATTATACTGTCGTGTGCCTCAATGTTTACAAGAAATTTCCATTTCTATTCCTCTCTCTCTCTACCTCCTCTCTCCTTATTTTTCCATCTCTCTCTATCTAAACCCAGGTGAAGAAAAAAAAAGANCACATACTAATAATGGAAAAAAAGAGTTATGGGAAGTTTTAATTAGGTATAAGTTTCTCAGGATTTGTTCATCAACAAATTCTTCTTCTTGATATGTTTGTATGGTTAAGAATAAATAAATGATTGGCGCATGCTCTTATTTTATACAAAGTGTGTTATGAAAAATGACGACAATAAAGTGAAAAAAAAAATGGATCGAAAAACTGCAAACCAGAAAAGAACACTAGATTGACATATAGATTTATATGGTTCAGCAAATTTGCCTACACCCACGGTGCTACAGAGGATTTTATTACATTGAGGACTTATACTGTCGTGTGCCTCAATGTTTACAAGAAATTTCCATTTCTATTCCTCTCTCTCTACCTCCTCTCTCCTTATTTTTCCATCTCTCTCTATCTAAACCCAGGTGAAGAAAAAAAAAGAGAAAAAATAAAGAATTTTGTTCTCTTTTATGCTTCAGCCAAAAGAAGCCCAATCAAGTGGTCTCTGCTCCTCTTCCTTAGCCACAAAAGAGAGGTTTTGGGATTGGGATGATCTGTGGCAGGCTAATTGCTTAAAATTTATAATAAACTAAGGGGGGAAGCTTCACGCAAGAGGCTTCACGCGGTTCCGCGTGAGAAGAAGCTGACACTATGCAGAGAGGAAGATAGGTGGGAGGCTGAACCGCATAAACTTGGCGGGAAACAGTCTCCATATCCAGCAATTTTCCCACTTGGAGACTGAGACACTAACTGCACCACCTACTGGCTGCATCATCTGCTGACTATACTCGCCTTTTTCTTCAAACATGATACCCTCCACCTCTGCAACTCAAAGCTCCTGTCTTCAAGCTAGAAGACCAACTGAAGTCAAGCATAACTTNTTGAACCGCATTAACTTGGCGGGAAACAGTCTCCATATCCAGCAATTCTCCCACTTTGAGACTGAGACACTAACTGCACCACCTACTGGCTGCATCATCTGCTGGCTATACTAGCCTTTTTCTTCAAACAGATACCCTCCACCTCTGCAACTCAAAGCTCCTGTCTTCAAGCTAGAAGACCAACTGAAGTCAAGCATAACTTCAATTTCTCAAGAGTAATACCCTTAATCTACATATCTCCAGGGTTCTTGCTTACACAAATTTTTTCAAGTAACAATTATCCGATCTTGTGCAAATCATAACATACATAAGTGAACCAATAACTGAAGCGTAAGGAACCTTACTCATGTAGACTTGGGTGACTAATTCTTACTGAGTCTGAAATGTCTGCCCAAAGGTGTGTCAACTGGTTTTGCCTGATCCATATTGAACATATTAAGCACATTTTCCACATATTCAGCTCGTGAAAGCCTCAACGTACCTTTGATTCCGTCTCTGACAATCTTCATGCCAAGGATTTGCTTTTTGCTCCGAAATCTTTCATTGCAAAGTACTTTAACATCTACATCTTTAGATAATTGATCTCATCAATGCTGGCCCCTGCAATAAGCATATCATCCACATACATGAATGGGATGATATAGGAATTGTCAAAGTACTTGACATAACAACAGTGATCCACATAAAGTCTGTTGTACCTTGCAATGAGTTTGAATTAATCAAACTTCTTGTACCACTGTCTAGTAGCTTGTTTCAGGACATACAAACTCTTCTTCATTTTGAAAACTGAACCTTCTTTTCCCTATACTACGAACCCCTCAAGTTGGTGGATGCAGATGTTTTCTTCAAGATCTCCATGAAGAAAAGCTGTCTTCACATCTAACTGCTCCAGAAATAAATCTTCAGTAGCAACCACAACCAATGTCATTCTGATGGTTGTGAGCTTAACCACAATAGAAAAGATCTCAGAACAGTGAATGCCCTGCCTCTGCTGAAAGCCTTTTACAACAAGTAGCTTGTACCTTTTACTACTATAAAGCTCAGTCTACACCCGGTACACTCACTTGTCGTGTAATGTCTTCTTCCCTGGTGGAAGTTCTGTCAGCTCCCATCTCTGATTTCCCAGCATGGAATCCATCTCCTCTTTCATGGTCAGCTCTCCCACTTTCTAGAATTTTCATCTATTAAAGTTTCTTTACAGCTCTGTGGTTCTCCACTATCTATCAGTAAGATGTAGTTCAAAGTTGGTGAGTAATGTTGTGGAGAACACTGCTCCCGATTGACCTGCGAATGGTAGCTGGAGTAGTGAATGACTTTGAACCTGACTACGAAATAACTGTAATGGGTGCCCTGGACCCACTTTCCTTGTCATTAACAACTCTGCCTTGTATTGTGTCCTCTGGTAGATCGTAAAACCTTACGAACTCTGATTTCTGAGGAGCTACTTCAGAATTTGTACTAGCCTTGTTATTTTACATCATTTTCTCATTAAAGTTCACATTCCTGCTTTTGATAATCTTTCGATCCTGGTCAACCTAAAAATAATAGCCAAATGCTTCGTCTCTATAACTAATGAAATAACATTTCTTTGACTTAGCCTCATGCTTGCTACGAGCATCAGGATTGACTAGAACTAAGAAAGACAACCAAAAGTCTTAAGATGAAAAAATTTGACCTCTTTGCCGCTCCAGGCCTCCTCAAGTAATTCACAGTCTAATGGGACAAATGACCCCTTGTTGATTAAGTAAACTGCAGTGCTGACCACATCTGCCCAGAATGTTGGTGGTAGTACGACATGCAATCTCATGCTCCTGACACGCTCACTGATGGTCTTGTTTATACGCTCAGTAACTCCATTTTATTGTAGTGTTTCAGGAATGGTCATCTCCATTTTGATACCCTAAGCTGCATAGTATCCTTGAACCTACCATCGATGCACTCATCACCATTGTTAGACCTCAAATATTTCCATTTTAAATCTATTTCTGTTTCAACCATGATCTTTCAAGTTTTGAACACAGTAAATACATCAAATTTATGCTTCAGAAAGTAAACTCATACATTTCTGTTGTGGTCATTATGAATGTGACGTAGTAGCGAGAGCCTCCAAGAGATATCACTATGGAAGGTCCCCACACATCAGTGTGTACAAGTTTTATTTTTTCGACCTTTGGAGCTCTACTACTTTCAGGAAATTGACCTTCTTCTGCGTCCCCACAATTCAAATTTCACACATGTCGAGATCAACTGACTTCAGTTCTGGTAGCTTACCTCTGGACAAAAGCTCTTTCATACCTCTCTAACGCATGCGTCTAAGCCTGCAATGCCACATGTCTGTTGTGCTCTCTGCAAATGTAGTATCAACACTGTTAATTAAACTAGTGGTCATATACAATGCACCAGTGTTCTTACCCCGAGTCAGTATCAGTGCTCCTTTAGTAACCTTCCAGGTGCTATTTGAGAACACTATTGAATGACCACCCTCATTGAGCTGCCCAACAGAAATTAAATTCTGCTTCAACTCATGAATGTGTCTGACCTTTTGCAAGATCCATTTGTTCTTGTTAAGGAGTGTAATTTCAACATCTCTCATTCCCAACACGTTCAAAGCTTCTTCATCAGCTAGACACACCTTCCCAAAGTCACCTGCAATTTAGTTTCACAGAGTTGTGAACTGCAAGCAATAGTGCACATTGCACTTCTTCAGTTACATAATTTGCACTGACATTCTCCGTGTTCTTAGGATTTTTGCAGTTCTTCTTTATGTGGTCAATTTTTCCACAATTCCATCATGTTGCTTACTGACCAGGTTTTGACTTGCTCTTGCCTCTGTGCTTTAATTTTGTCCTTTCTCTATTTAAGTTATTGTCTTGTGATCTCCTTCTGGAATCAACATTCAACGCCAAACTTGAGCCTAAGGTTTCGCCAGAATCTTTCTTGCACACCTCCTCAGCCAGAATCAAATCACGAATATTATCATATTTCGGCTTAGAATAACATGAAGAATTGCTAAATGTCATCCTCGTGGCTTCCCAGCTATTTGGCAATGAAGCCAATAATATCAGCGCTTGTATCTTATCATCAAATTCTATTTCGATAGATGACAATTGATTTGTGATAGTATTAAAGTCATTCAGATCTTGTATAACGGACATACGCTCCACCATCTTCAAATTGTATAACTTTTTCATCGGATGCACCTTGTTATTTGACGATGGCTTTTCACACATACTTGGTAAAGCTGCCATGAGATCTGCAGTCTTCCTCTCCTTGATGACGTCGTGAGTAATGAATCTCAACAATGTTAATCGAATAACCCCGAAAACCTGTTGATCTAACAAATTCCAATTAGGCTCTTCCATTTTCTCCGGTCGCTTTCGCAGTAACGGACGATGAAGTTTGTTCTTAAAGAGACAGTCCTCTATTTGCATCCGCTTGTAACCAAAATCCGTGCCGTCAACTTCTATATCCCCGATACCTTCACTTCATCACCGGCCTTCGTTCTTTCTAGATCCAAAACCACGTCTCTGATACCAATATCTATGAAAAATGATGGCAATAAAGTAATAAAAATCGGTTCGAAAAATTACAAACCAGAAAAGAACACCACAGGACACATAGATTATGTGGTTTGATAAATTTTCCTATATCCACGGAGCTGTATAAAATTTTATTACTTTAAGGAATTATACTGTCAAACGCCTCGATATTTACAAAAAATCTCTATTTCTATTGCTCTCTCTCTTTCTACCTTGCCTCTCCTTCTTTCCCCCCTCTCTCTAAACCCAGATGAAGAAAAAAAAAAGAGAAAAAATAAATAATTTTGTTCTCTTTTATGCTTCAGCCGAAAGAAGCCCAATCAGGAGGCCCCCGCTCCTCTTCCTCAGCCGCAGAAGAGAGGTTTTGGGATTGAGATGATCTGTAGCAGGCTAATTTCTTGTAATTTATAATAAGCTAAAAGNCATTCCTCAGCCGCAGAAGAGAGGTTTTGGGATTGAGATGATCTGCAGCAGGCTAATTTCTTGTAATTTATAATAAGCTAAGAGGCTTATTTAAGGAAATGGAGAGGCGGGAAGCTTCACGAGGGAGGCTTCACGCAGTTCTGCGTGAGGAGAAGCTGGTGCGACGCGAAGAGGAAGGTAGGCGGGAGGCGAGACCGCGTGGAGTTGGCAGGAAACAGTCTCCATATCCAAAAAAGTGATCATGGTTTCTTTGCTAATGCATCAAATCCTACATCATTTCATTCGTACATACACTCAATCGAAAGTACACCATGCATCTAAAGTTGAGTTTTATACTACATTTTCTTATAGTTGAGTGGTAGAAACATAAGTATTTTTTAAGAAAATAGTTGTGTATTTGTGCATAAATCTTATGTTATTCTTTATTTTGTGTGGTATTTTTGCTTAATGTTATACTTGAAATTTACAGGGAAACAATTTAGAAAAAAAGAGCAAAAGCATTGAATCAGAGCCTTTGTAGAACATAAGAACTATTTTGCAGGACCTTGGCTATCGAATCCAAAGTCGTAGCTCCAAAATCTAGAGCCACGACCCTAAAATCCAGAGCCATAGCTCTAGAACCCAGTGTCATATCGCCAATGTAAAATTTTTAAAAAAAAAGGAACATGGAACTTAAGCACTAGAATAATTGTCGTAGTACTAAAAATTGGAGCCTAGGCAACATAATAAGAGATCAGAAGATAGAGTGCCCGGAGCTTAGAAGCTAGACTCCAACACTACAGCACCCAAACTTGAAGTTTTGCTTCATCATCTAGAGCCTAGGCAGCCAACTATAGAGCCATTGTCTGATCGCCCTGCAAAAATATTTATTAATGTCAAAAATTCTTGGAGAAAATATTTGAAAGAACAAAATTTTTTTAAAAGGAGTGTTGGAGTGTGTTTAGGGGTCCAAGTAGAGTTGATGAGAGANCCCAACTATAGAGCCATTGTCTAATCGCCCTGACAAAAATATTTATTAATGTCAAAAACTCTTGGAGAGAAAATCTTTGAAAGAACAAAATTTTTTTAAAAGGAGTGTTGGAGTGTGTTTAGGGGTCCAAGTAGAGTTGATGAGAGANAATTTCCTCAGTTCTATAAGGTTTCTAATTATTAATTTGTTGGCTTGAGAGCTAAAGGATTTAGAAGATTATAGGCTTTGTATGGCGTAACCTCGCAGGTTATGTGACCCAAGGAAAATATGTTGAGATTTTCATACCTATTTTATACTGTTTTTAATGATATTGCACTTTAAAGAAAGATATTTTTGATGTTTTGTTGCAGGAATGATGAATTAGGGTCATTAGAACAAAAAGATGCAAAAATGAGCGAATTTGTAGCGAAAAGAACCAAACTGTGGAGATTTGAACTAGGCCGCCGACGACACCCTCAACCCCGCTGACGGCGCCCTCGAACCCGCCAACGGCGAGTTTTTCCCGAGGCTACAGGACAAAATTCTTCAGAAGTCCGCCGACGGCGCCCTTGAGGCCGCCAACAACGAGCTCGACGGTTATGCCCACTCAAGCTTTGGATAAAGCCAATTTTTGAAGGGATGCTTAGGCTACTCTTGGGAAAGCTCATCCACAACTTTAATGGACTATTTTGGCCGAAAATTAAAAGGGGGGGGGGGGNGACCATTTTGGCCAAAAATTAGAAAGGGGGGGGAATCTAGAGAGTGAAGGAAGTGCTAGAGAGAGTTCCTAGAGATTAGAAAGGTTCCAATATTGTGAGGAATTCTTCGAGAGATTGTAAGAGTGGAGGGAAAGTAATAGATTTCTTCCTCCTTGCTGCTTTGAAGAGGAATTCTTTGTGCTGTAATGAAATAAAGAGATTCAGAGGAACTTCGAGGAGTGTTCTTTGGGGGGAAATTAGAGATAAGTTATTTACTTATAGTAGTTTGTATGACTTTGATTTTATGTATAAATTTTGAGTTTTGTTGTGTTTTTTCCATAAGATCTGAGTAGTTTTCTCTGTCTTTCTTTTTGTCTTGAGATTTGTGAAATGGTGATTTGAATTGGTGAAGCAAGNTTTCCTTTTTTTCTTCATTTCAACACTTGCAATCACACTTTATCATTCTCTAATGAAGTTGATTATTTTATTTTGTTTGATTCCTATGTTAGGCTAAGCTTTTTCGTTCTTATGAATTCCTAATTTATTAAAATAAATGCTTGTATTAGGTTTAACACTTCAATTTTTTTTTAAAGATCATTTCCATAAAATTATTAAAAAATAGTTTGAATTTGGGGTATTAACGGTCCTTATTTNCTTTCTTTTTTTCTTCATTTCAACACTTGTAATCACACTTTATTATTCTGTAATGAAGTTGATTATTTTATTTTGTTTGATTCCTATGTTAGGCTAAGCTTTTTCTGTTCTTATGATTTCCTAATTTATTAAAATAAATGCTTGTATTAGGTTTAACACTTCAAATTTTTTTTAAAGATCATTTCCATAAAATTATTAAAAAATAGTTTGAATTTGGGGTATTAACGGTCCTTATTTACACAACCAAATTCATAACATAGATATAAGGAAATTGACATATATATTCGAAACTTTACGATCATTAGGGAAACGAGCAGATTTCTTTTTTGGAATTCCTATGAGCATAAGCATATGCCTAGGGTTTTGAAAGTTAGAGTTTTTAGTGCTATTAAGAGGCCAAAAACCGTCGTTGTTTTTTTATAAATGACTTATATTTAAACATTTTTCATCACATTGATTTTGTGAACAAAGGATTCATTTGAAGCTTATAATGTCCTTGACTTTAACTTTCTATCACCTCATTCTTTGAAGAATGGTTTCAAAATCATTCTATTATATTACTAACATGATATGTGCACTTCCCCAAGCCCATGCATTTACCCTTTTTTTTCTTTTTTTTTTGCTTTTGGTGCATCTTTATGTTTCTAATGAAGCTTTTGTAAACTATATTTTAGGGTCTCTCATTACAACATATTAGTGTTAGAACAAAGTTATGAAATCCATTGACAAAGTTCATGTTCAAGAATTTGACGAGTAAGAAAATGTTGACATGCTGTGAGCCAAGATTCATATATTTCTTATCCAATAATATATTGGGAAAGAACTTGTTGGACAATAAAAGTTGTTGATGATTGTAAGTGAAGATAAACAGGTAAAATGGTAAAGATCTATCTACTTATATTTTGCATATGGAGCATTAAATGTGTCAATAAATCTCCATTTGGAAACTCTATTAGAAGCAAAGCTTTTATTTGTTNCGTTGTTTTTTTATTAATGACTTATATTTAAACATTTTTCATCACATTGATTTTGTGAACAAAGGATTCATTTGAAGCTTATAATGTCCTTGACTTTAACTTTCTATCACCTCATTCCTTGAAGAATGGTTTCAAAATTATTCTATTATGTTACTAACATGATATGTGCACTTCCGCAAGCCCATGCATTTACCCTTTTTTTTTTTTTTGCTTTTGGTGCATCTTTATGTTTCTAATGAAGCTTTTGTAAACTATCTCTTAGGGTCTCTCATTACAACATATTAGTGTTAGAACAAAGTTATGAAATCCATTGACATAAAGTTCATGTTCAAGAATTTGACGAGTAAGACAATGTTGACATGTTGTGAGCCAAGATTCATATATTTCTTATCCAATAATATGTTGGGAAAGAACTTGTTGGACAATTAAAGTTGTTGATGATTGTAAGTGAAGATAAACAGGTAAAATCGTAAAAATACATTTAGATCTATCTACTTATATTTTGCATATGGAGCATTAAATGTGTCAATTAATCTCCATATGGAAACTCTATTAGAAGCAAAGCTTTTATTTGTTACACATTCAAAAAGGTACATCAATCAAATAAGAAATTAGTTTAATTCAACTATTCTTGATTTAAAAAAACAATTATGAATACGAATGACAGAGATTAGGTTGTATTGTTGTTGTTGTTGTTGTTGTTATTATTTTTATTAGGGGCTTCTACATACATTGCACCCAAAACTTTTATATTTACCTATCTCACACAAAAACTTTCATAATTACAAATATCGTATGAAAAGTAGCACTCAATATCACCTTTTAGTAATCAAATCCATTTTTTCATCCATAGACAAAGTGCTATGTGTGTAAAAAAAGAAACTTTGGGTGTGATACAGATAAATTCATAAGAGTTGGGTGCCATGTATGTAATTTTTCCTTATTATTATTATTCCCTCATATAAATATTTTCATGATAGCATATTATATGGGAGAAATATCATAATATTAGAAAATATGGTAAACACATTTTCTTAAAGAGATATATTATACAAATTCAAAAACATTAATGAAAAAAATTTGTATGAAGCATTTCTCGTATAAGGAAGATCAATAAAAAAAATTAATTCTTTACTACAAGCTACAAATTTATTTATAAAAATAGTATTTATTTTTATTACAAAATATAGTTGAAAATCAAGTGAGAATGCACAAAATTAAATANCAAAAGGTACATCAATCAAATAAGAAATTAGTTTAATTCAACTATTCTTGATTTAAAAAAAACAATTATGAATACGAATGACAGAGATTAGGTTGTATTGTTGTTGTTGTTGTTGTTGTTGTTTTTGTTATTATTATTATTAGGGGCTTTTACATACATTGCACCCAAAACTTTTATATTTAATATCTCACACAAAAACTTTCATAATTACAAATATCATATGAAAAGTAGCATTCAATATCACCTTTTAGTAATAAAATCCATTTTTTCATCCATAGATAAAGTGCTATGTGTGTAAAAAATGAAACTTTGGGTGTGATATAGATAAATTCATAAGAGTTGGGTGCCATGTATGTAATTTTTCCTTATTATTATTATTCCCTCATATAAATATTTTCATGATAGCATATTATATGGGAGAAATATCATAATATTAGAAAATATGGTAAACACATGTTCTTAAAGAGATATATTATATAAATTCAAGAACATTAATGAAAAAAATTTGTGTGAAGCATTTCTTGTATTGGGAAGATCAATAAAAAAAATTAATTCTTTACTACAAGATACAAATTTTTTTATAAAAATAGTATTTATTTTTATTACAAAATATAGTTGAAAATCAAGTGAGAATGCACAAAATTAAATAAAAAGGACAACCAAAAAGTGATAGCTTAATGAAGATTCGACTACAAATGCAAATATGTCTGGTATAGATTTTGACGATGTTATTTATATCCTGATAGGTTGTAGATACAATTATTAATGTGTAATTACTTAAGATTTATTTTCATGTGTCATGATGAATCATTGTTTTCTAAATAATTATCAAATTTAAGTCCATATAGATGCAAATGGTGCATATATGACTTTTGTGCATGGAACTATGTTTTTTGTTACACAAGATAATGACTTCATGACAATTGTTTAAGATAAAGATATATCTACATTTAAAGTGTTGTATCCTTATGTACACTAATTAATACAACATGCATGTTTTAAGGATTTCCTCAGTTCTATAAGGTTTCTAATTATTAATTGGTTGGCTTGAGACCTAAAGGATTTAGAAGATTATAGGCTTTGTATGGTGTAACCTCATGGGTTATGCATACTATTTCTTTGTATATGTTACAATATCTGATTTTAAGAAATCAATGAAGAGTTCACTTATACTAAATTAAAATAAACTCACACGGTTGAAACGGGAAAATCTTATTCAAAATTCCCAACCCTGTTTCTAGACTTAGAATTTCCTCATAGTGTCCCCAAGGCAATCTCCTTGGTCTCAATTAGTGGAGAACCCGTCACTTTTCTCATGACTTCATGTGAGCTTTAATTGAATTATAATTCCCTAACATGGTTGACAGTTTAATTTTGTATTGTAACTAAGAGAATTCAAATCTACTCTAAGCCCAACAATGTTCAACTTATAGGTTTTCTAGATTACCCTTGGAACAAGTCAACACTAAATTTACCCTAATGCATTATGACACATCTTATTGACTTTAAGACGTGATGCAAACAAAATTTGTGACTTTCCTTTCATAAAACCCATGCTTTATTTATCTATTATGATGATGTTACACTTATGAAAGATGTTTTTGCTATGTCTTGTAAGTTATAGGTTTTTAACATGCTTCATAGAGGTAAAACATGTTGTTGGACTATAATTAGACAAAAGCACTTAATCAGAACCCTTAGGCAATTACACTACCTTGTCTGTCATGTGGAGTGGCAAAATGATTGAGCATAGTGTACTGATGCATCCATGCGATTTACTTATGATAGGCACACCTACATCAAATTTGATGTTCTTATGCCCAACTTCACTCATTGGCTATTTTGGTAAGGTTTTGGGAGGATGCTAGAGCTATGGCTATTTTTTAGAATTATACAATGATTTAGTGATATTCTTAGCTATGAGAGGCTTCCCTTCTCATAAGTATAAAGAGTTCTTTGTAAACCTCACCCTAGGTTTTCTTCTTTCCATTTCTTTGTGGAAGATTTCTAGGGTTATTTCTTAGAGAGTTTTTAGACTTACGAGGGAGAGATTTGGGTGCCCTTGTAGAAGGAAGATCAATAGAGAGCTTGCTTTGTACAATGAGGATTATAGAGTATTGTAAAGGATGATTTGCTCATATTTAACTTTTTGGTAATTTCTTATGATGTTTTTCTTATTATTTTCAATGAAAATCTTTGTTTTTTTAATTCCTAATGCTTAGTTGCTAAATCTTATTTATACTTCTGTGATGTAAGGCATGTATTTAATTGTTGTTTTGATCCACAAGTTTCCCCTAGTCATTTTTAATGTGCTTTGGATTTCATGTTGATGTGTTAACCTTTTGATAATGATTTATTTCTAATATAGTAAATTACAAAACTGAAACACCTTGTTATCAAGGACCTTTAGCTATTTACTAGAAGAATAAATGAGTTACCAGGCATTTACTTAGTGGAATAAACATATTGCTAGAAGATGAATGAAACCAAGATAGAGGACCAGGGGATTCTTGGGAAGCTTTGCATGGATAAGCCCCCTTAATTATAATATGAGTCTCTAATGCTCCTTATGACTTAAATAAAGTCTAAGTAGAACTTGTCATTGGTGGTTAATAACATTGTGTGGAACTCACAGAAAAAACATCGAGGATTTATTTGACTAGTGCCACAGGAGTATAAACATTTCACCTCTAAAAGCTCCAACAAAGCTTAGTTCTATTTTTTTCCCACATTAGGTGTTTATAACCTTTAGCCTTCTAGACTTATGAACCCTTCAACTAGACTTGGTAGTGTTGTAACCTAGAACTTTGTGTGTTAGTAAAATTGATGGGTTTTCTCATTGGATCGATTTGAGCATATAATTCTTTATATTACTTGATTTTCATATGTTCTTGAATGATTAAATGATTACTTTTTAACAATTTCATGCATCAAATTTTTAGCATAGCTGTAGAAAAATTGAGTCAAAATTTTGTAATTTTAGGAGAATTTTAGTTGAAACACATTAAGTTTTAGTTTGATTTATTTTTCTATTCTTCATGTTTATCTTTGCTCTTTCTATAGTTTTATCCTATTCTTTATTTTTTGAAAATTTCAAAAGATGAAAAAAAATTGCTTTTTTATATTTATGCTTTTGCATTTTGTATGCTATTTTCTTATAGTAAGTGTGCTCTCTTAATGCTTTTCTTCACCATTTTGGGCTCTTTGCTTCAGAGTAGGGTCAATTTTTGGGATGTTCATAGTTGCATGTATAGGACTGGAAAAAAGATAGTGCCATTTGACCCTAAAATTGGCAAAAATAAAAAAAATAGAAATATCCAATAACTCCAAAGAACTTAGAAATGAAAACTCTCAAGAAGACCATCTGAAATCCCTACTGGAGTATGCTAACTCCAAAGAACACATAATTTGACTTTTTTTTTATTTTTTTAAGGTTGCCAATAAAAGGAGCTAATCATGAGTTTGAACTGAAAGATAAATGATGAATTTAGCTAACAAAATTGATGGTTAACCCTACTACGGATAGAGTTGGGTAGGAAAAGATTTCTAGATTTCTAAATTTCTAATCCTAGACCAGCCTAATCTAAATTTCTACGAATAATGTCCTCTGTCAGGATGCCCTGGCTTTCAGTCATCCCGGGAATGTTGGTATTTATCGATTATGACCAACCTCATAACCAGGAATTACCTTTAAATGCAAAGCTTGGAGGATTTGTAGTTTTAAAGTACTCTAAAACACCTTCAACAGTATTCATGGGTAACTTCATTTTAAGGTATTCCCTCTAATCTCAGGGGTAGGGTTATTGTTTTTCTTATCCTAGTCCTTAACACTAATTAAGTAGCTGAACTAACCTAAGATTCTATACTCAAACAAACATGAGGTATGTGTGTGACCCCTGGTTTGGTGTCTAATATATCTATTCTAAAGTTTGTGTTGGATCTACCTTTGTTCAACTCTCATTCTTTATCTTGTTGTTTTTTAGATGTTTATTTGAAGTTTAATATTTATATTAATAATTTATTTGATTCCTAGATTTTNATATTAATAATTTATTTGATTCCTTGATTTTCTCGATCATGTTAAGAAATCAAAATATTTTAAGTTTTGTGTTTGTTTTCATTTAAATTTTATTTTTATGTTTGTTGTTTATGGAGAAAACTGAGAGGCTCTCATCCTTATTTTAATTTTAATTTTTCATTTTTTTTCTTTTTTGTTTGTAAGCATGAAATAACATATGGGATAACATGAAATAATACTTGAAGAAACATAACATGTGGAATATGAAACAAAAAAATGAACAACATATGAAAAAAATATGTATTTTTAGCCTTGGATTAGAATTGGGTAAGGGTTAGGCTGAGGTAAGCTAAACTTTCAAGCTTAGGGTAGCTCAAAATTGAGCCAACATATGATTAGGGTTTGTTAATTTTGGTCTGGGTTGGACTTAGGCTTCCTTAGATTAAGCTCGTTTAGATTTAAATTGATACGGGTTATGCTAGATTGACACAAGTTGGCCTAGGATTGATTTGGGCTTGACTCGAGTTAAGTTGGGTTGACCCAGGTTGACTTATGTTTAGTTGGTTTTGACTCGGGTTAAGTTGGGTTGCACCGAGTAAGCTTAGGTTTGGTTGGTTTTGACCCAAGCTAAGTTTGGTTGACCTAGTTTAGCTTTGGTTTAGTTTGGGTTTGACTCAGGGTAAGCTTAGGTATGATTTGGGTTTAACTTGAGTTATGTCAGGTCAAGGACATAGGTTAGGTTTAGGTTAGGGTTTGGATTAGACTTGAGTAAGGTTTGGTCTAGGGTTTACATTTGAATAAGTGAGTTAGGGTTAGCATTTTGGTCAGGTTGAGGGTTTTGGTTTGACCAAGTAAGTTAGGGTTAGATTGGGTTCGGGTTTGACTAAGTGAATTAGGGTTAGGCTGGGTTCATGATGATCAGATTTAGACCCAAACTCAATACTAACCCAAGGTTATTGGGTTTTATTAACCAAGGCTGAAGCTAACTTTGAATTTAATAAGAAATGCTTAGTTTAAAAAATAAAAACTAAGCAAGAGACATACTGAAGAAGGAGGATTTTTTGGAGGAGGAGAAGGCTTGCCGAAGAGTTGCTTTCCTTCTTTTTTTTCCACTACTTGGAGAAAAGGACTGAGAGTTTTAGTGTTTGAGAGTGTCTTTCCCCTTCAATGGGCTACCTATTCATAGGCTCCGAAGGCGGTGTTCGAGCACTTGGGAGTTGACCAATTGGGTGGCAGGTTGACGGGGAGAACCATCAGATGGTTAATGAGCCACAAATCACTGTCAATGAAATCGTATGATAATGTGTCCTGATCCATGGATGAAGAGCATGGATTACTGACATGTGAGGATGGTTTTTCTATGTATGGTCATGCCTAGGCCTGAAATGACCACACTGAGGTACTTTGGTGCATGGTTAATCTTAGGCCAGGCGTGACCATGTAGAGGTATTTTAAGGTATGGTCATGCCCATGCCAGGTGTGACCATGCTAGTTCCCTATTGACCATTCTTGCTAATTTGGATCAAGCGGTGATGTCTATGAAAGTCTTATGTGACCAAAAATGAGGTCAACAAATGGACCCATAATATATGTGGTGGGTTGTATAAAGTACGCCGTACATATTGGCGTTGACCAAAGCGATAAATGAATTTAAAGGGTGTCAAAGATTTGGAGTCTATAAATTTGTGTATTAAGATGTTTGGGATTTTAGGGATTCAATTTTCTTTGGACACATTAGGATGGAAAATAAATGTGGATTGTAGTCTACCCAAAGAAGTGAACAGGTTGACAAGATCAGGAAGAACTACATTGGAGCATCTCATTCACCTTGGAAGCTAGTCAAGGCGTTATGAAAACTGCCTATACTAGGAAGGAAAGCGTTGGGGATAACATCCAATCTAGAAGATGGTTGAAATGACCAGACCATAAAGGAAAGCAATATAGCACATTGCTCATTTTAATGACTAGCTAGGAAAAAGAGAGAAAGTCTTTGTACTAAGTAAGGAAAGCATGGGGACTGACATCCAACTTAGAAGATAGTCAAGATGACAAAATTAAAAAGAACAATAATGGAACATATAATTCATCCTGATTACTACCCAAAGAAGAAAAATTTGATAATTTCCTTTAAGTGTGTGTTTGTGTTATGTCTGGACACATTAGGAAAGAGGATGCAAGGATATATTCTCAACCTAAGAGGTGTGTAGGGACAACTTGATTAGCATAGATGATATGGGGATCCAAACCGAGGGAAATCTAGATGGTCAGTATAAGGTAGACAGTTCAAGGACACACACTTACTTAAGCTCTGACTTGATTGTCATAAAAGTTGAACATTGGTCTTTGAACTTTTGAGGGTCCTTTTGCAGCATGCAATGATTATACTAAGGAGTTGCACATACTCTATTGGGTTTAAAGAGTCAAGGTATTGACTTATTGAGTCATATGCAGGGACAAAGTTCAAGAAACTGAGAAGTGGGAAAATCTGTGTATTATGTTGATTTGATTTGATTTGACTTGATTTAGTTTGATTGATTTATCATTTAGGTTTTCAAATGAACAAATACCAAGAATATTTTTTTAGTTTAAATTATTCAAGGGATCATTCTACCATACCTGAAAAATAAAAAAAAATTAACCAATTTGCTTAGTGTGGGGACCACGTTAGAGCTTAATCTCCATAAATGGAGAGCCAATGCCAATTCGTTTCCCTAGTCCACACTAGATAGGCTTAGTGATCCTCACTCAATAGTGTGCAATGGCTATACTAGGACCCATCCTAGATTTATAAAGCTAAGGCATCAGTTCATATTGAAACCAGTGTGTCAACAAAACTAGCGAACTTGAGAAAGGAAGATGATTCTTGGGTGTCTAATGAGTTAGACATAATCAAAGGATTTATTTTAACTCAAAATTATTAACCCAAAGCATTAACATATATCAATGACTACAAATGTGACTAGATTAATAAACCTAATTCTATCATGATGGTGTCGTATGAGACATGCTACAACTTTTGTTGGATCATCAACTAGACATGTGGAAATGAATGATCAAGGCCGTATTAGATATAATTGCCTTGTCTTGAGGTGTGAAATGGTTGTACTAGAGAACAAGGATTAATTAAGTCATAGAGTGTTTAGCTAATCTCTTATTGATTATTAGTCTACAAACCTAGAGAAAGGGAAGAATATTTTGTAGGCGGTCAATAGAATATATGATTTGGAATTGAGCCCATTGACCAGTTCTAGAATTACAGGTCTAAAGTTCTAAATTGATCATACTCAGAAATTT
The DNA here is from genome assembly GCA_002079205.1 of Phalaenopsis hybrid cultivar. Lineage (NCBI taxonomy): Eukaryota > Viridiplantae > Streptophyta > Magnoliopsida > Asparagales > Orchidaceae > Phalaenopsis > Phalaenopsis hybrid cultivar. The sequence continues at coordinate 17,723 of JXCR01117192.1, forward strand.
GTTGACATTAGCTAGGCCTATCAAATTTTAATGAGTTAGTACACTTTAACTTCAAGTATGTCATTTCAACACAGAAACAAAAAATGATTGACTATAGGGAGCAGTTACGTAAACATAAACTTATCTAATTTTACTTAGTCAAGGTGTAAGTGGTGTAAGTTTTGTTGGTGTTGGATGAAGACCAATAAAAGCACACATGCTCTGAAGGAAGGAAAAAAGTATCTCATTAGTGAACACAAAGTTGAACTGAGAGAGTTTTTTAAACTTATAATTATCAACTTAAAGCAACAGTTCACGTGACCAACTTTAACTGGCCCAAAATTAATGAACCTGTACATATTGTACTGGTGTTGTGTAGGGCACACTCCATGTCCCAATGGACCAAAGCCACACTTGTGGAAGGTTTGATTTGGATCAAACTAAGTTGGCTAACCTTTTTCAATGTGTACTGAGTATACTGGATGAAAGTAAGAAAAACTTCAACCCATATTTACTAACTTAATAAATATATGATTTTAGGGAGGTCAATCAACCAAATCACACTGTGTTGGTGCAACATAGCGCGTGTTCCAACTCTCAATGGACCAAAAGAAGCTTCAAAGAAAGGTTATGATGGGCTACACTGATAAGGACATGGGTAATTCATCACCTCTTAGATTTATTAGCGCAAATGATTGACAACCAATATTTGCCCCGACTGATATGAAGTTAACCAACGTAATCACATCATGATGGTGCCATGTAGGGCATGTTCCAAATTTTGATGGATCAAGGATAACTTCTTTCCGTGTGTGATAGAATAAGTTAAGAAGATATATAGTTTAATGGATTGATCTCCAAAACCAATCCTAATTATTTTGAAGTCAATCAACCTGGCCCATCATGTTCATTCCTTGTGAGGTGTACTCCAATTTCTGGCCGACTCGAAGAAGTTTCAATTGAATTCTTTGTACGTTGTGCTCGAGTTAAATTTTGTTACGTTGGATTGATTTGTCTAAAATTGTTTTTGTGAAAAGTTATTCTATTTTTAAATAACATTGTATTTTCAGTTATATTTGGATATAGGAGACCGTTGGGGATTAAACCTTATCTAAATAGTGATTGGGGCATTCTAAGGATGAGATCCTTAAGACTACAAAGGGTTTCAATGTTTAATAATTTTGTTGGAGTTTTTTTTTCTTGAAAATTTTGTTATGGTTTTGATTGACTTTGATTGTTGTGATTTTGATTTATTTTGATTTTTGTGATTTTGTTTGTTTTGATTTTGATCATTATGTTTTGGTTGTTTTTGTGAATGTTTATTTAAAAAATGTTGATTCTTTTTTAATAATATTTATTGGGTTTTGTGTTTATTTGTTTGGATTGGTTTGATTTAATTTGTTTGAAGGATTTCAGTTTAAACACTTTAGGCCGGAAAGCACAAAGAGTCACATCAAACCTAAGAGATGAACATAGTGATAAGATTAAGTTAGAAAGTAGAGGGACTCAAATCTAACTTTTGAACTAATCAAAGGGAATGGTAGTTTGAGGGTACATTACGTCATACTTAAAGGAGATTGATCTGATAGGTGTTTTATCTAGAAAATTTTTTGTTTGAATGTTTTTTTTTTTTTTGAGAATTTGATTGCTTTTATTTGGAAAGTTTATTATTTTGTTCCAAAGTTAATTATTTTGTCAATGAGTTTGAGAGTTTTTCTAGTTGTATTGGGTATAGGACACCCTAGTGGATATTTCACCATGCCTAATAACAACCAAAGTTAGGAAAATTTTTTTTGACTTAAGTTTGGCTGGTTTCATGTTTCAGACCTAATCTCTATTTCAAGGGTTCAGATTCTGCTTAATTTCAGTTTAATTGGAAGAGAGTTTATGTTTGAGTTCAATTTTGTTTAACTTTGCCTTTAAAATTTAAAATATGAATTCAAGTTTTTCTCCAATGATTCAAATACTCAAGGATTGCTAGACTCTTGCTATGTCATGTCATCCTATCAAGGACCCAAAAGCAAAACTTTAAGGATTTCTTTCATGAACATACCTAGTGTTATTCATAAAATAATGTGTAGTCCTTTCTTTTTTTTTTAATTTAATAAGATTGTATCCAAGCATAATTATTTTTCAAATTTTTTGTTTTAGTCTTTTTATACTTTATGTTTCTATCATTATAAATCTTGAAAGTTTTTTTAAAATGTTTCAAAGAGTAAAATGTGGAATATTGGTAACAACACTTATAATAATGGAAACCAACACAAGTAGAGTTGTTGAAACCTTTTTCAAACCTATTTAGGGACAAGCTTCTCAAGAATTCAACTCACGTCCCATTGTTATTTGAAAATAAACATTTTTAAGGCTTAAAATGTATAACCTTATAGTCATAAATTTTGTTTAGAGTTCAACATGCAATATACTTCTTATTCTCCAATATCAATGACATATCCTTGAATGAGAATCATGTGTTCTATCTCTAAGAACAAACATCAACTAGTTTGATTTGCATTTTGATACATTTAGGTGTATTTTGAGTTTATGGACTGTTACTTTTGGAGTTGCCCCAACGTATAGCCATAACATTTATGATATGTTTTTTAATCATTCAAAGATTACTATGACGAGCATATTTGCCTTATTTTTCTTTGAAATTAAAAATAAAAAGGATGGTGTAAAATTGTATCCTCTCCTTAAATTGTTTAATTTTAGCTCACTTCAATGATGACACATTTTTCCATAGAAAACTTCATGGATTTGGAACAACTCAATTTTGAAATTTGAGATTAAGTTCAAAATTCCATTGGAATTGAGTATGAGGAAGTATTTACTTTTTGGAGATCATTTGAAATACTATATGATGGCAATGTTATTTTAATTTCCAACTTTGCAAATATGGTTTGAAGATGAAGAAGTTGGAGCAAAGATACATCAAATTAGATAATTTAGATTTAAACAATTGTCTTCTTTTTTACCTTATTTTTATTGACATTTATTATCAGAGAATATGCACTACTTTAAGGTGATTGGATTGATCAAGACAACCTTTTTCTCTTTCCTTTTTTAGATAAAATCATCAATGGTATTCTCACTTTCGTCGGAGTAATAGACCAATCTTCAGTATAAGACTCTTTCTCAGAGTTGGATATATAGATAGTATATTCTTCAATTTTGGTGAAAAAGCTTTTGTAGTAGGTTTCTTGTCTTTGTCTAGGGATACTTTACAATTTCCCACGATTCCATCATCTACTCATATGTTTAGAGAGGAGCGGGATTAGCAAAATACTATATGAAAATCATTATCTCCATGAGATAACATCTTTCCTATTCTTTCAAAATTTTCTTGGGGAATCAACTTTTTTAGTTGGTGTTTTGTCTTTATTCAATGATACTATAAAACTTTTCATGATTCTATCATCTACTCATATTTTAAAGAGGTGTGAAATTGCTAAAATGTTGTTTAAAGATCATCATTATGGGATAACATATTTTTGTTCTTTCATTTTTTTTCTTACTTTATATGTTTTAAGAATATTTTTTTGATTTCAAGCCTCAAATGGTTTCAAAAGACATGTCTAGATTAAAGTTTGTTTTATTCAAGTTCCAGAAATTCTAATTTGACCTCACATATGGCTAGAGAGGCTCAGTTCCACATGAATTCAAAATTGCTTGATCGAACCATAATTATGAGAAAATGAAACAGCCATCACAATGAAAATTTAATAATAATCTTTTTTATCAATGAAATAAAATTCCTAGAATTATCTTAGAAAAATATTGTTGTAGTTTTATGAGTGAAATCTTTATGCTTGACCTTAAGCTTTTACAAATAAATCATGTAAAAGAATATTTTGTAAAGGTATATGTTCTCCATCAAAGCCAACAATCTTATTTTTGTTTTAGCATCCATCTTAGGAGATAAGTTGTTCTCTTCCTCAAAAAATTTTGAATTGTATCGTTCTTTAATAATAAAAAATTTGTGAAAAGTTTATTCAAACCTAGTGGTACTCAAAGTTTCTCCTTTTAAGATGTTAAAATTATGAGAGTTGTCTCCAATAGGAAATGAGTTTGGTGTAGCTTACGCTCATTTTAGACATCTACAATGAAGGGTGGTTTCAAACATCATCTTAGATATTTAAGTGTTTTAGCTTCCCTCTTAGATATTTATGTTTAAGGAATATTCTTAAGATAATAATAAAGTTTAAAAAGACTAAAAAGAATATTTTTATTGCATTAATGTTTGGAAACAATCTTATCTTCATAAAAATCAGAAGTATTAACCTCAATCATTTTGCAATTAACAAAATTTCAATAAATTTTGATGAAAGGTTGTTAACAAGGTTTAGACTGGACTAGGTTCAAACAAAAAAATTGTTATATTAATGACAACCTTTGTAAATAAATTATGAGTAGAATGTCACCAATCGATTGATTCAGAATTTAACTTAATAGGGTTTCTTGGATAGGAAAACATTCCATTCTTCTTCTTTTGTTTAGGGGTCAAGTGGTTTAATATCTTCACTAGAGACAACACTGATATAGTTGTACATTTTCTTTCCCTCGGGTATTCTCTAGGGAAGATTAATATAGATAAATGGAAGGATGTTAATATAAAGTCTACATTTGAATCTCATTATTTTAATGAATTTAGGATTAAATTTATTTAAAAGAGAACTCAATCAAGTGATTTAAGATTCGACCCTATTCATGTGGTGACCAAGGAAATGCTTTAGTTTCTAAAGATTTTCATTTTTCTGGTTTGAAGTTTTGAGTTTCATCAATTTTTTTCAAGGAGTATTAATTTTTAAAGATTTTCATTTTTCTATTTTAAAGTTTGTAAATCTAGTTTGAAAATTTGAGCTTTGATTCAAATTAATTCTTGATAACCTTCAAATTGGAAAATTGTTTTAAAAATTAGGAAAAGATAGAGCCAAAGTTGAATGGTAAAATCAAGAGGCTATAAACTAAACAAAGGCTAAGAACCACATGAAAAGAGGTTTAAAAGAGATTATCAAAAAGCCGACTCAATAAAAAAAGGTTTAAATGAGCCATCAAAACCATGAAAATTGAAGATACTGGATAGGACCCATCATTTTAGATCAATTTGTTGGACCTATAAAGAATCTAATAAAAGAATGAACAACCTATCCTATCTTGAAAGATGGAGAGGAGAACAACTCCCCAGTGGAGTAGCCAGAAGAAACCTTAGTGCAAGATTTTCTATTTTTTTTTGAAGGAACACCATTGATCTCATAAAATTCATATCTAAATAATTGAATATGGCATTCAAGGAGTAATATACTATCTCGATGGAAAAAAATATTATCTTAAAATTGATCCAATCATTCAGATGAGGGAAATCCTTGGGGACTATGGATTAATTATGGGGTCACATTCCTACATGGACAAGCCCTAGTATGATAATATTAATACAGGTGTAAGATAAGGTTTATATTAATAATGGGGTCTCATTCCTACAAGGACAAGCCCTCATAGTTCATTACATACTTATATTTGTGTGCCATAAAGAAAATATCTCAATTAAAATAATTATTCAAATCACCAGAAATCAAATATTCATGATGGGAAACACTAACGTAAGGATAGAGTCAAGTAGGAAAAGATTTTTAGATGAACACTAAGACCCTAAACTCTATAAGGAGTTAGATAGGTTGGCTAACTAAATGTTTTGAGAATAACATCCCATGTAAAGATGCCCATGGCTTTCTGTCATCTTGGGAATGTTGGTATTTGTTAACCTTGACCAACCACATAAACAAGAATTCCCCTTAAATGTTGGAGCATGGAGGATTCGTAGTTTTGAAGTAGTCTAAAACACCTTCATTAGTAAAGATGAGTAACTTTTATTTAAGGTATTCTCTCTAGTCCTAGAGTGTAGGTTTGTTTTTGTCATTTACAAGTCATTAGCACTAATTAGGTACCTAAGAAAAACTAGCCTATACTCAGACTAACCTAAAGGAGTGTCTGGCTCTTAATTTGGTGTCTATGCTAACTAACCTAAAGTTTGTGTCAGTCTACATAGGTCCAGTTCTCATTCTTTATTTTAGTATGTTTTAGATGTTTATTTGAAGTTTAATATTTTCATTAATGTTTTGTTTGAATCCTTGATTTTTTTAGCCATGTTGAGAAATCAGAGTATTTTAAGTTCTCTATTTGTTTTCATTTATTTTTTTCTTTTGATGTTTGATGTTTGTGAAGAAAACTGGGAGGTTCTTGATGTGCGATTTTCTATATGCACTGTAAATATCTTATAATACTACAACACACATGACAATACAATTAGTAAAGATGCAAATCAAACACAATAAAAATCATTTCAGTATAAATAGTATTATATTTTAAAATCTTTAAGCTGCTAAACCTAATAATTACCCAAGTATACGTATCGCTCAAGTAATAAAGGGCTTTGATGGAGTCATAAGTATCAATCCCATAGGGAGGTGGAAATTCTTATGGTTATAATTTAAAGCACAATGTTCAAACTATAAAAACTTAAGTAAGAAAAACAAATTGAAAGTAAGTTTAATGCATGCTAACGAAATGTAGCTAGAAGAACTAAGTTAACTAAATTGTTTTCCAAACTTCAAAGTTAAATTTACTAGGATTAAACAAAGTTTTGCAACGAAAGGTTCAAATTTAAGAAAGCTTCCTTCCCCTTTATAATGATTTCATGGTTAGTGAAGTAATTAAAATCATACAATATTATTTAAAGTTGTATTATGCCAAATAGGATCAATCCTACTCTTTACCAACTGTCGGGTGCATAAAGAACATTGGCTAATCCCGAGTTTTGTCCATAAATTCATGGTTAGGCTGAGAGGATACTGGCATCCACTCTAGAGCTCCCACTTCCCCCTGCTCTGAGGGCTAACATCTCACTTTAGTTTCTAAATAATTAGAAAAATTGGAGATTTTATTCTGTCAACCTAAAATTTCTAATTCTACCCCCATCAAAATATATCTCCTTATTTTTTTGCACTCAACCACTTGGACTATATTCTCATCCATGAAATTGAATGTGACTCTCACTTTGTTGTAGAAAACATAAACCTTTCAGATCTTATGTTTATCAACAAAATTTAACATTTCAATTGACTAGTTCAAAATGTAAATGAAGATCAGAGTTTGAATCATCATAATTTATTGGCATTTAAAACCTTGCTCAACAATATTAACTCTTCACAAAACCATATCTCATGTAGGGAGAAGGATAAAGAGGACTACTCAGAATTCATGTGGAAGATACAATAAAACATGGATTATATAAAAATAAGTTAAAAAAATAAAGAAAGGAAGTAACACAACTTATCTCACACTCCTCCTTAAGCAAATCCCTTGAAATTATCTTTAAGCACTTTCTCTCTTTACAATCGTACTCAATTCTCTATCAAAAATGTAATGAAGAAGAAATCTCTCACCTTCCCTATCCTCTTGCAACTCTAGAAGAAAATTGGCTCCACAAAACCTAACCATAGACTCTCCTTCTCCAAAGACTCCACATGACCAAGTAAGACTCCACTAGACTTCTTAAGAGTGACTTCCGCCTCTCTTCTCTGAAGAAATTCAAAAATTCCCTCCTTTTCCCTAAGAGACACACCTTTTCACACCAAGAGGCAATTCTCTTCATCCAAAAGACATATCTCTTCATTCAAGAGCCTTTCCTAAGTGTCTAGATGCATTGAACCACTCCATGGGGCGTTTGAATTACTTGGAGCCTTCTAGAACATCTAAAAAATGGTCAATAATCGCCAACAATTCATCAAAATTTTTCTCTGGCGCCTAGGCCATCTGTTTATTGGAGTTCCACACTCCTCTCTAGATTCTGGTACTTCTGGCATCATTTTTGTGCCTCTGACATGTTTTCTCTGTAATTTGGTGCCTCTGGCGCCAGTATGCTGAAAATATGCATTTTGACTCCAAATTTCTTCTTTTTTGCTCCTTTTTGCTTCAAATGCCTAAAATCAATATACCTGCAACAAAACATGAAAATACATTTCTTTAAAATGCAATATCATCAAATTTAAGCATAAAATATATACATAAAATAACACATTTTTTGGGTGCATCAAAATCCCCCAAACTTAAACGTTACTTGTCCTGGAGTAACTCTTTTATTACTTAAAAATATGACCTATGGTATAGATTTTAACTTATAAATTTCTATAATTTAGTTTAATAAATATAATAGTATAACTTAATAAAAACTTTTAATAACTTAGGTTAAAACTAAAAGTATAAGAACACCTAGTAGGCAAGTCTAAGATTTTTGATTCTCTATTCATTTCAAGAAAAAATTGTAATTTGTCATATCAAAGACACTTAGAATAACCATATGAAAAAGAAGTTCAAGAGAAAATTATTAGTAAGGATGCTTATACTCAAATACAAGTTTAGAAAATGTAATAAAGCCTTTTTCCTGAAGTTGATTCAAGTGAAGCCAATTTTTTATTAGACATCTCCTCAAGCTTCTCCTCACATATTTTTATTTTCCTTTCATTTTTTTTTCGTTTTCTTTTAATATCATTTAATCCTTTCTTTTCTTTTCTTTTTATTTTCATGCGAGGACTACTTTATCTGGATAACCTTTAATAGTTTTGAACTTCACTATCGTCATCTTGAAGTTAGAAACTTCTTACCTTCCTTTACTTTATAAATTCATTTTAGCTTTGAAGTTTCTTCTTAAATTCTCATTCATTTCTTCTTATATGAAACTCTAAAATTTTTAATACTTCAAAAATACAATTTTCTTTACTTTAAATAGAAAAAAGCATAGTTTTATCCTTTCATACTAAATATCATAACTCTAGAATTGACTTTCATTTTTAAATATTTTCACTTAAATTTATTATAATATTTAAAAAAAAATAGATAGTTATCTAAAGTTAGCCTCTAATACCAAAGGTTGGGTTAATCTATTATTTTTTTTAAAAAAATATAGCTAATTGAGGATAAATAAAATTTAGTTTACTTCTTTTAAACAAAAATTTTCTTTCCCCCAAACATAGATTTTTTTTTAATAATAAGTAAAGCATTCAGTACAAAAAATGTAGGTTGAAATAAAACAATAAATGCATAAAAATAAGACAAACCTGTTGAGGGTTTTGAACATGAAACTTGGCTATGACACATTGCACGTACCAATTTAAAAACTATAGGATTCAAAGCATTAAATAAAACATAATATATGAACAAGATTTGCTAAGAAAAGGTGAATTTAAAGCATAAGCAGTAAATTAAAGAAACAAACAATACTAAAATAAAAATCAGCAATTAACATCTACACACAAACAAGTTCAATAATGCAAATTGCAATACATATCAAAGTCTAAATCATAACAATAACAATAACATGAAACAAACTACAACTAATAAAACAGATAACAACCCATCAACTCACCAATCATCGTCTTCCTCCTCTTCTTTTCCCTCTTTTTCTTCCTCTTCATCTTCAAAGTCTTCAAAGTTATCTTGTACAAAAGCCGTAAAACTGGGGCATTTAAGAAATTCTACTGTGTGGTCACCCCTTAAATATCTAACCATACCCTCTTGATATGTAATATCATGCTGAACTCTTTTCTATTGATCTTCATCATTATGAGTATTGCTTGTCTCCAAAATACCTATTCTATTCTGCATTATCACTATATCTTCTGGCTGAGACATTAACTGCTCCATAATAATCTCAAGTGAATAAGTACTAGAAGTAAATAATCCTGCAGCTGATGTAGAAGGTCTATCACTACCTCTACTTCCAGTTCTAGATCCTAAAAATGATTCAAATTTATGACTAGTGGGTTTCCCAGTTGGTTTAAGTGGATGTAACATTTCTTCATCTTTATAAAACTCTACTCTTGATTGTTCACATAAGGTGAAAATCAGGGTAGGATAACCTAAACCACTAGTGGTTCTACCCCTAACAATACTCTGAGCATTAAGATGAATGAGAGCACCAATATCAATAGCCTTCATTTGCTATATGAAAAAATTTAATGCTGCTCTCTCTTTTGTTACTTCTCTAAGGTGATTCAATGGAATTAGTTTTGCAGAAATAAAATAGTGTCACGCTTTAGATTGTACATTTAACATGGGAGTGGAAAAATTTACCTTGTGATTATTCTTAATTTTCCATACTCCCCTTCCATCAGTAAGGTAGGAGAACTTCATCAATTGACAAATCAGAAATCACAAATGCAGAATACTCACAATGAAACTCATTCCACAACCAATATAACGTATCAATCCTTTCTCGAGTAAATTCAACATTCTTAGCTCTAACATAAACATGCTCATCTGAAGTCACTCGAAGATTTTCATAAAATTCACGAACAATAGGAACAACTGCTACCGCAGTGAAGTAGTAGAAAGTCTCCCAGTTTTGAGCTATGATTAACCTTTCAATAGAACCTCACGGCTTTGAAAACGCACGCTCTTGAATTTGTTTCTTTGTAATAATCTAAGCATTATAACTATATTGAACTTTCAAGTTAACAAATCATCTAAAATCAAAACCTCCTAAAGTCTTTCCTCTTTTCACCCTTGGAGCCATGATAATTTCTAAATAAATTTACATAAAATCCAAATAAATGCACAATATCATAAATCAAACTCCAAAAATAGAAATACTTGGTAAGAAACTTTTCACCATGAATTCTCTTTAAAATTCTTCAAAAACCTTCAATTTTTTGGATTTCCATAATGTAGGAAAAATTCATGGTTAAAATAAAAAATTTCTGGGTTAAAGTGAAGCTCTTACCAAGGCAAGATGAAATTCAAGAGTTTTATGCCTTTAAATCTTCTCAAATCCAAGAATTAGCAAGCCCTAATTTGAGCTTGAGCCTTAGTTTAGAGGTAGGAGATGACCCAAGTAGTAAAAATGGAATTTCAAGATTAATTTTATGATTTTAAATTGATCTGAGCATTTTCGGAAAACTGGCAGGTCTGGCTCTAAATCTGGCACCACTGAAGCCAACACCAAAAAATTTCAGATTTCAGTTTTTTTTTAAATCTGTTGTATACCAAACCACGCCAACCTTTTATTAGTCTAAATTAACCTTAAGATTCATAATTAAATTATTCTCTAGCAATATTTTTTTACAAACACATAGAACTCACATTTATATATATAATACAACCATTTACAAACAAACACTTTTCAAACCACAACTTCAAATTCAGTGTCAAAATCACACTATACACACTATCACTGAGACTAAACTTCTAGCACTTAACATTAGACAGGTATAAAGTTTGACAATGAAAATAAATGAAATCCAACATAAACACATAAGACACAAATGCTCTCATAATTTGAATTTTGTACATTAGAGGGTCTACACATCTTCATCACTTTCATCATCTTGAATATTTCACATGGATTGGTAGTGTATGTATAAGTTGTAAACGGGATGGTGAGGAAATTCATCAGTTGAATATTATTCAACCTAAGCACTTTTCTTAAACTTACGCACCATACCTTCTTCTATGCACCCAATATGTTCAAATTTTTTCCTTCCCCCTCCAATCCAAATGATGAAATAGATTGGAAATGTTTCCAATTAAATTCATAATATCTTGTACCTCTTTCTTAAACTTTTTGATCCTTTTTCAGAATATCATGTGAACTATAAGGAAAGCAGGGCTGAATAGGAGATGAATTTTGAGATGATTTATCCATAAGAATGTTCATATTATTTTCCTCCTCGTTTCCTATGCAGTTACAACAAATCTTTGGGTCCACGGGCTTCCAAGGGAGAAGCACTTTTTCCCAACTTTCATAAGGTACTTGTGATTGGATACATAGTAGGAATGTGGTAGATAGACGTCCTAGCTCATAAGTCAACCCATTTATAATCAAAACCAGAATAGATTTTATAATTAAAGCACCCACATCAATAGGTCTTCCAGTTTGAATACAAAAATTTAATATAGCGCTCTCCTTGGTCACTTTACTGATTTTCATGGTTAGAAGAAGTTTTCCTGGAATAAAGAAATGTCATGCCTTCGATGCAGGATTTAATAATGATGAAGAAAAACTTACTTGTCCATTATCTCTTTTTTCCCAGTTAGCTTCTTCATCAGTTAGGAATCGATAAACTTCATTCATGTTATCTCTTGTAGGGACAAAATTGGCATAAAGACAAATCGGGACGATTTCAATCATAAACAAATCATTTATTCTTGAAGGAGTTAATAGTACCCAACAACCTCAAACATAGATGACTCCCTGGTTAACCTCATAAAGATTAGCATTAAACTCTTTTATCACAAGAACGACTACTACATCAGTGGTATAACATAGCACTTCTCAGCGTCTCTGCACAATATTCTCCTCTACTTGAGTATTTGGTGTGTTGAGTCCTCGATTCACAAATCATTTTTCTTTGATTAATCTCTTCTTCAAGAGAACCTTATCATATAATTTCTATGCATCTAAATCGATGAACCTTATTCTATTGAAGATTCTATATCTAGAAGTTCCCAGAGAGTGAGAAGCCATAAGATTCAAAAATGGTGAGTTCTCTTTCATTTTACTGACTGAAATAACTCAAAAATATAGATTTTGGGAGTTACAAGGAAGAAAATCCATCTAAAATGGCCATAAAACACCTTTAGAATCTTCTAAACTACCTCAGTAAATGTGGCACTTCCGTCACCGAATTCTAGTGTCTCTGGCACCAGTTCTTTGTAATCTAGCACCTCTAGCACCAGAACAAAATTCTGCACCACTTTGCTTATGGTCCAAATAACTCTCAAATCTTTCATATAATTCAATAATTAAAGATATTTTAATGTATTTTCTTAATATGTATGTCTCCCAAGTACAAATAATTCATAAAGAGAGCTTTAATATAGATATATATAATATTACTTATAAAAACATATTGACATCATAATTAGAGATAACTATGGGTTGCCTTCCATAAAGTGCTTGGTTTAATGTTGTCAGCCCGACATTCCCAATTTTTACATTAGGTGATCCAGTAGTACAATCTCTTTAAAATTTGGCTTTTGACCATCAAATTATGGTTTTAGTCTGTGCCCATTTACTTTAAATATCTTTCCAGTTTTTGGATCCTCAATATAATTACTCCATAGGGGTAAACTCTTACAACAGTGAATGGCCTTGTCCACCTAGACTTGAGTTTTCTAGAGAATAATTTCAATCTTGTATTATATAATAAAACTTTTTGTCCATGCTCAAATTTCCTTTTTTATTATCTTTTGATCATATCATTCTTTAATTTTCTTTTTATATATCCTAGCATTATCATAAGAATCATTCCTAATTTTTTTAATCTCATTTGGTTGCAATAATCTTTTCTCACCAACATCTTTTAAATTAAAATTAAACTCCTTAATAGCCCAATAAGCTTTTTGCTTCAATTCTATTGGTAAGTGACAAGTCTTTCCATAAATTAATCTAAATGGGGACAATCCTATAGGTGTTTTATAAGTTATCTTGTAAGCCCATAATGCAATATCTAAGCTAGCAGACCAATCCATTTTATTAGGATTTACAGTCTTTCCAAAATTCTCTTAATTTCACAATTAGATACTTCTACTATACTAATAGTTTGGGGATGATAATATATTGAAATTCTACGTATAATATCGTACTTTTTAACCAATTTTTCAATTCTATTATTCCTAAAATGAGTTCCCTCATCAGTAATGACTACTCTCGGCATTTCATATCCTGTAAAAATATTTTTGATTAAAAACTTTGAAACACTCTGAGCATCACATCGAGGTAAAGCTATTGCTTCAATCCACTTTGATATATAGTATATTGTAATATATATATATA
>JXCR01117192.1:31885-42879 GCA_002079205.1 Phalaenopsis hybrid cultivar
ATATATATATATATATATATTAACATCTCTAAATAAATTAGGCCAATAAAATCTAGATTGTAAAATTTTATGAGCAGTTTTATCAATTCCAAAATAACCCCCAAATTCAAAATCATGACATTTTTTAATGTATTTTTAAATTTCCTTATAAGGTACATGCCTCTGAATAACTAAATCTTTACATTATTTAGTAAAACACCACTAAAAATGTAGTTCACAGTATGAGTATATCATGGTATTTCTCATTCTTTAATAGTATATATTTGTTCATCAGGAAAAGTTTCATTAATTTCTCTTTCAAAATCAAATGTTTCGTCATGTTCCAATATAAATAAATAATCAGCTATTTGATTATCAAATCCATTCATATCTACTACTGTAAAATCAAATTCTTGCATTAGAAGTACCCATCTAATTACTCTTGGTTTCACATCCTTATTTTGAATCAAATATTTTATAGTAGAGTGGTTTGTATGCACAACACATTTAACTCCAATCATATATGACCTATACTTATCAAAAGCATAAACAATCATTAGTAACTCTTTTTAAGTAGTGGTATAATTAATTTGAGTGTCATTTAAAGTTTTACTAGCATGATATATAACTTTAAAAATTTTGTCATATCTCTACCCTAAAACGGCTCCAATTGCGTAATTAATTGCATGACACATTAGCTCGAATGGTGTCTCCCAATCAAGTGAAACTATTATAGGGGCATTGATTAATTTTTTCCTTTAATAATTCAAAGGCGTTAAAGCACTCTTGATTAAAATCAAATTTTGTAATTTTTTCCAAAATTTGACATAAAGGCTTAATAATTTTTGAAAAATCTTTCATACACCACCTGTAAAAACCAGCATGTCGTAAAAAAATTCTAACCCCTCTTACAACACTAGGAGATCATAATTTAGCTATAACTTAAATTTTTGTGATCTACTTCCAGGCGAATATCAGAAATTATATTTTCAAGTACAATTCCTCCTACAACCATGAATTGACATTTTTTTCCCTATTCAATACTAAATTTGTCTTTTCACACCACTCTAGAACTTTCTCTAAATAAATTATACATGATTCAAATGAAGTTCCAAACACAGAAAAATCATCCTTAAGGACTTCTATCTCATTTTCAATTAAATCACTAAAAATTGACATCATACATCTTTGAAATATTGCAGGTGCATTACATATACCAAAAGACATTTGTCAAAAAGCAAAAGTATCATAAGTAATAGTAAATGTGGCTTTCACTTGACCCTCAAGAGCAATAGAAATTTGATGATAGCTGGTATATCCATCCAAAAAGCAAAAATATTTGTGCCTGACCCATCCAACATTTGATCCAAAAAAAGTAAAGTGATCTTTCTTAGTGGAAAAAAATTATTTTCTATAATCAATGCAGATTTACCAAAGAGTGACTTGTTATGTTGATATTAATTCATTATTCTCATTTGTTGCAATAGTCACACTCCCTTTCTTAAGAACACAGTGAATTGGACTTACACAAGCACTATCTAAAATATGATATATTATTCCAGCATCTAACCATTTTAAAATTTCTTTCTTAACAACTTCTTTCATAATTGGGTTTAATCTCTTTTAAGGATTAACTTTTGGTTTGTGATGTTCTTCTAATAGAATTTTGTGCATACAAATCAAAGGACTGGTTTTTTGATATCAGCTAATGTCCATCCAAAGGTTTTCTTATATCTTTTTAAAGTTTCCAATAACTTTTGTTCATGTGCTTTAGTTACGTTTGAGGACACGATAACAGTTAATGTAGATAAATCTCCTACAAAGGTCTATTTTAAATGTGTAGGAAGTATTTTCATTTCAAGTTCAGAAGGTTTCACAATCAAAGAAATAAGATTTCTATTATTACACGTGTTATCTAATAGTTCAAATTGTTCTTGAACATAATCCAATTTTTCATTACCCACTTCTATAGATTAATGTTAAATTATAGCCTCATTTTCATGTTCCAAATGTTCTTCTTCAGTTTTCTTTTCAAATATTTTTGTGAAATATTAATTTCTTAAATAATCATTAATTTCCATTCCGAAGCATTCATCATCTCTTCCTTTTACTGGTATCTCATTGATTTTGATATATTAAATGTAACTTCTTGATCACTGACTTTCATTGTTAACTCTCCTTTTTGTACATCTATCAAAGCTCCAGTGGCAAGAAATGGTCTCCGTAAAGTAGTAAGAATTTCTTTATCTTCCTCCATATCTAACACAATAAAATCCCCATGAATGATAAATTTATCAAATTTTACTAATACATCTTTCTATAACTCCTTTAGGGAAGGTAATCGAATGATCAACTAACTGAAGAGTTACAGAAGTAGGGGAAATTTCTCTTAAAACCAAGCTTGTAAAATTCAATAGAGGCATAAGATTAATACTTGCTCCCAAATCACATAAAACTTTTCCAAAAAATCATTTGCCAGTAGGGGAAATTTCTCCTAAACCGAACCAGAAGTTTTTCAAGAAGCTTTTTCTGAATTATTGCGCTACACTCCTCACTAAGTGCAGCAGTCTCATTATCTGTAAACTTCTTTTTTATTAAGTATATCCTTCATAAACTTCACATAGTCTAACATTTGTTCCAAGGCTTAAAAAAATGGAATGTTTATAGTTAATTTCCTCAATATTTCTAATAATTTTGTAAATTTTTTTATCTCTGCTATGTTATTTCAATCTTTAAGGAAATGGAGGTGGTGGTCTTTCTATAGTAATTTTCATTGGTTTAATAGGATATTCTGAATCAACATGAAAATATTCACTAGACTTTTCATTTTCTACCCTTTCTTTCTCAACCTTAATCTCTTTTTTAATTTTTGTTTCCGATTTTATTCCACTTATAAGTTGAATAACCTTAATTTGCTCATTATTCTGAGATTTAGAATTAACTTCAACATTACTAAGCAAAGTTCCTAGAGGTCGATTGCTAAGCACAGTAACAATATATCCCAACTGATTTTTCATGTTTCTAATTGCAGCTTCTTGACTTTGTAATTGATCTCCTTAACTTTGTAATTGTGTTCCTTGACTTTGTAAATATGCTCCTTGACTTTGTAATTGATTTCCCGTTTGTAATATTAATTCTTCCATTGACAATTTCTTCTCCTCACTTTGTGAATTACTATTAAAACCTAGAGGATAATAAGGTTTAAAGTTAGTATTTCCCTTGTTTTTTGAATTTCGCAATGGGTTTAAAGGATTGTTCCCCCATTGTGGATTTACAACATTAAAGTTATTATTATTCCAACTTAAATTAAACTGATTTTTCAATCAGATTATAATAATTTAAATAGGGATTATTAGTTAGGTTATTTATTACATTTAAAGTTTCATATGGTTATTCAGAATCTACATTTTTCCCAATGAGTTTTCCTCAAGCACAAGAGGTGTCTGAGCATAATGCATCTCATATTGATATATATTCTTTGATATTACAGCAATTTGAGAAGCCAAAATAGATATTACATCAGAATCATGAATACTAGCTACTCTTTTTGAAGTTACCCTTTCAGAGGGTCATTGAAAATTATTAGTAGTCACTTTTCAATTAAAGAATATGCTTCATCCAATGGTTTTGACATTAATGATTCAATAGCAACAGTGTCAATTATAGATCTAAGAGATCCAACAAATCATTTATAAAAAGTTTGACAAATTAACTAATTTGGTAATGCATGATGTGGACACTTCCTAAGGAGATCTTTAAATCGTTCCCAAGCTTCATAAATTGATTCTCCTTCAAACTGAAAAAAAGATGTGATATCATTTCTAAGCGTAACAATTTTTGATAATGAGAAATATTTAGATAAAAATTTTTGTGATGATTCTCCCCAAGTTTTGATAGATCCAAGTGCTACAGAGTTTAACCACATCTTAGCTTTATCCCATAATGAAAATGGAAAAAGTCTAAGTCTGACAGCAACATTCGACACTCCATCATATTTAAATGTAGCACACAATTCTAGAAAACTAGTAAGATGTAAGTTAGGATCCTCAGTCAATGTCTAAGTCTGACAGCATCCTCAGTCAATGTTCCCCCAAACTGATTATTCTATATCATTTGGAAAATAACAGTTGTAATCTCAAATGAATTAGCAGCTACAATAGACATAATCTCTTAAAGGTCTCTGATGATGTTCATTTTTAATTTCTTAATTTTTCTAATAGTTCAGACTAAAGTATTTATTAAGCTATGATTTTTTAATATAAGTTTTCTTAGTTCAAAAAAAGTCTTCTAAATTATAAAGTAATTTACCGTACTCCCTGACAAAGATACCAAAAACTTGATGTGTTGTTTTCTGTGTGCCCTGTAAATATCTTTCAATCCTACAACACACACGACAACATAATTAGTAAATATGCACATCAATCACAATAAAAATCATTTTAGTATAAATAGTTTTATATTTTAAAAACTTTAAGCTGCCAAACCTAAAAATTATGCAAGTATATGTATCGCGCAAGTAATAAAGGGCTCTAATAGAGTCTTAAGTCTCGGTCCCACAGGGAGGAGGAAATTCTTATGGTTATAACGTAAAATATAATATTAAAACTACAAAAACTTAAGAAAGAAAAATAAATCAAAAGTAAGTTTAATGTATGCTAATGAAATGTAGCTTAAAGAACTAAGTTAACTAAATTATTTCCTAAGCTTCAAAGTTAAATTTACTAAGTTTAAACAAAGTTTTGTAATGAAGAGTCCAAATTTTAGAAAGCATTTTTCCCCTTTACAATGAGTTTATGACTAGTGAAGTAATTAAAATCATTTAATATTATATAAAGTTGTATTGTGTCAAATAGGAGCAATCCTATTATTTACCATCTATGGAGTGCATAAAAAAAAATTGCTAATCTAGTCTTTGGTCCCTAAATCTATGGTTAGGCTGAGAGGTTGTTGACTCCTACTCCATAGCTCCAACTTCCCTCTCCCCTGAGGGCTAACACCTTACTTTAGTTTCCAAAAAACTAAGCCAAATTGAGGATTTTAATCTATCACTTCAAAATCTTCAATTATACACCCATCAAAATATATTTTTCTATTTATTTACACTTAACCCCATGGACTACATTCTCATCAATGAAATTGATTGTGACTCTCACTTTGTTGTAAAAAGCATAGCCCTTTCAAATCGTATGTCTCTCAATAAGTTTTAACATTTCAATTGGCTAGATTGAGACCTAAATGAAGATCAGAGCTCGAATCATCATAATTTATTGAAATTTAAAACCTTGCACAATAATAGTAATTCTTCATAAAACCATATCTCATTATAGGGAGAAGGATAAAGAAGACTACTCAGAATTTATGAGAAAGATACGACAAAACATGGATTATATATATAAAAACAAGTTGACTAAACAAAGAAAGAAAAGAACACAACCTATCTCACACTCCTCAAGAAAATCCCTTGAAGTTCCCTTTAAGCACTTTCTCTCTTTACAATCACACTGAATTCTCTCATAGAAATGTAAAGAAGAAGAAATCTCTCACCTTCCCTCCCCTCTTACAACTCTAGAAAAAAATCCTCTACACAAAACCTAACCCTAAACTCTCCCTCTCCAAAAACTTCACTAGACTTATTAAGAATGGTGTCAGCCTCTCTTCCTCAAAGAAATTCAAAAATTCCCTCCTTTTTCCAAAGAGGCACACCTCTTCTCACTAAGAGGCAAATCTCTTCTTCCAAAAGCCATATCTCTTCATTTAAGTATGTTTCTCAAGTTTCTAGATGCATTGAACCACTCCACAGAGTGCATGAATTACTTGGAGCCTTCTAGAACATCTAAAAAATAGTCAATAACCACCAACAATTCGTCCAAATTTGTCTCTAGCTCCTCTGACACGTGTTTTGGAACCTCTGGCTAGTATTTACTGGAGTTCTGCACTCCTCGCTAGATTTTAGAGATTTTGGTGCCTCTTCTATGTAATCTGGCACCAGTTCTGGTGCCTTTGGTGCCAGTATGCTGAAAATATGCATTTTGACTCGTTTTTTTTTGCTTTTTGCTCCTTTTTGCTCCAAATGCCTAAAATCAATATACCTGAAATAAAACATGAAAATACTTTTCTTTAAAGTGTAATATCACCAAATTTAAGCATAAAATGTATACATAAAATTGCACATTTTTTGGTGTATCAAAATCTCGCAAACTTAAACATTACTTGTCCTCAAGTAACTTTTTTACTACATAAAAATATGACCTATGGTAGAGATTTTAACTTATAAATTTCTATAATTTAGTTTAATAAAAATAATAGTATTAATTAAGAAAAACTTTTGATAACTTAAGTTAAAACTAAAAGTATGAGAACACCTAGTAGTCAAGTTTAAGATTTTTGACTTAGATGGACCTTGGTTAAGATGGATTAACCCAGGTTAGCTTAGGTTTAGTTTGAGATTGTCCCGGGTTGGCTTAGGTTGAGCTTGGTTTGACATGGGTTAAGTTGAGTTGTAAAGGGTTAGCTTAGTTTTATTTCAGATTTGATGCAGGTTAAGCTCAATTTACCCAGGTTAGTTTATGCTTGAGTTTGGTTTAATCCAGGTCAAGTTGGGTTACCCTTGGTTGGCTTAGGTTTGGGTCAGGTATGTGTTGGGTCAAACCTGGATTAGGTTAGGTTTTAGGTCAGTTCTATGTTGAGTCAAACTTTAGTTAGGTTAGATTTTGTGTCAGGTCTGGTTTCGATCGGACTTGGATTAGGTTTGGTTTTAGGTTAGATCTAAGTTGGGTCAGGCCTGAATTGGGTTTGAGTTGAAGTTTTAGCTAGACCTGAGTTAGGTTTGGTCTAATGTGCGGATTTGAGCTAGAGCTAAGTTGGGTTAGGTCTTATATTAAGGTTTTAGTTAGACATGAGATTGGCTAGATCTATTATTTAGGTTAGGTTTACATTAGAATATAGAGTAGGGTTTGGATTAGACTTGAGTTGAGCCATGTCTAAGGTTTAGGTTTAGGCTTGGATTAGGGTTTGGATTAGACCTTGGTCCAAGTTGGGTTAGATGTAGGGCTTAGGATTTATTATGTAAGTTAGGGTTAGGGTTTGGGTTTCACTAAGTGAGTTAGGTTTAGGCTAGTTTCAAGTTTGAATAAGTTAGGGCTAGGTTGTGTTGAGGCTGACCTGAACTAAGCTCAAAACCCCAAGCTTAATCTAAGGCTATTGAGTTTATTAACCTAGCCTAATCCTAACTTCAAATTTAATAAAAAAGTGTTAGTTAAAAAAAAAACTAATTAGGAGTCTTACAGAAGGAGGCTGATGCGGCCCTAGTTCGTGTTATTTTTATGCGTGTTTTATGTCAATTCAATTCCTTTGAGATGGTGCCAAAAACTTGACCCGACCCGTAATTACGCAGTAATTTAGCTTTCAAAAGATAGCCAAAAACTTGACCCAATTTATATTTAGCAGCTAATATACAAAATTAAAATATTATGAAATAAAGCAAATAGTTCACACACTATGGGTTCCGCAAGTTCACGTATCGCTTCAAGTAAAATAGGACTTTCTGATTAAGCCCCAAATATCAATCCCACGTTGAAGCAAGGAAAAATAACCTTAATCAAATTTCAGTCTACTACTATTAGTCCTTAGTTTGGAATGTCGATTAAAATGGTTTATTTAGCAACTACTCCTAAATGTGAATGTTAAATGTAAGGATAATAACTATTTCTAAATGTAAGTATTAATTCTAAAGATAACCCTTTTTGGATGAGTTGGTTTGGAGAATTTTAAGATGTTAAAAACTACTATTCTTATGTAGCGAATTAGATAATGTAAAGAAATGAGATATATTAAATATTGTATGTGTCAAATAGGAGCAATTTTAATTCTCTACCCTAATTCAGTGTTACAAAAAATCATTTGCTAATCTTAGGTTTAGTCCCCAAATCTGTGGCTTGGCTAGGAGGATACTGGCTCCCACTCTAGAGCTCTCACTTCCCTTCCTCTAAAGGCTAACTCTCATTTTAGTTTTTAAACACTAAGATCAAATTGGGGAAGTTTAGTCAGTCACTCTAGAAATCTTCAATTCTACAGCCAACAAAGTATATTTCCCTATTTATTTGCACTTAATCCCATGAATGAAACACTCTTTCATGGATTTAAATGTGATTCTCACTCTGTTGTAGAACTCATACTCTATTTTCCAGATCATATGTTTCACAACATATTTTAACAATTTAATTGGTCAGATCGAAAAGTAAATTAAGAGCGGAGTTGAAAAACCATCACAATTTATAATTAAAATTTCTTCTAGCATGCATCCCAATAACCTAAACATGAATCCTACTCATTGCAAAAGAAAAGTAAAAGGAAAATAACAGCATAATCTTCTCATGCCACTATTTTTAAAAAAAGAAGAAAGAGTAAGAGAAACACATCACAAAACACGAAGAAAACACAACAAAAAAACTTCATTAAATCAAAACAAATCTACTAGATAAGTGTTTACAAAATCATAAAATAATTAAGAACACAAAACTTAGCTTTTTTCTCTTGAAATAAGGATGAAAATCTCTCCCACAAAATCTCCCGTTGATCTATGCAAGGCTAGAACATTCTCTTACAGACTCTCTCAAAATCCCCTCACCAATCTCTCCAAATAGGTAGAAATCTACATTTCTACTCCTATTCTAAGATCTCTAATCATTCTCCAAATTTTTCCACTCACACACACACCACTTTTTTTGACATAAAAGCATTCTATTATAGTGTAGGGACAAATTTCCCAAGAGATGCCTCAAGCAACCTTCCAAAAAGTGTCCAAATACATTGAATCTTCTAGGAATTCACCCAGGATCGCTTCCAAACAGTATCAGGGGCTGTCAGTGCCATTTTGGCATTGTTTTCTGCTCCATGACACCTATTTTAAAAATTTAACTTAATTTACATATTTATTTTGATTCAAAAATAAGATTTTTTTAAAAAAATTCCATAACTTGACCAAGGCAAATTCTAATCCCTTGAAATTTTTACTGGAGGTAACTTAGACCAGAGAATCATCGGGACCAAATTTCATGATTTATTGAATTATATTTGAATTTTAAGAATTATTTTAAGTTTTGGAGTATTTATTGATTATAAAATATTTTAAATGTTGAAAATTAACTTTATATTCTTATTAAATCTCTCTTATGTCAAGGGACACATAGAAACAAATTTCACATTTTTCGAATTTTTCTTTCAATTATTTTAGTGAAAATCCATTTTTAGCCTTTAAAAATCTTTAAAATTCAATATCTTCACTTAGAAAATTAGGAAAATATTCTAATTGTTCCTAAGTGCTTAGGAAACAATTTATAACATTTTCATGAAATTTATTATTTTTGTGATTTTTATCATTTTTAATTATTTAAATATTGAAAATGGGCTTGAAAATGGAATTTTTATTTTAATTTCAAATTTATTTTCAGAAAATTCCTCTGATCACAGAGAACTCCAAAAAAAAAATTAATTTTTTGAGTTGTATTTTAATTGTTAAAAATCATTTTAGTGCCAAAAATGTCATTTAACTTGAAAAATCAATTTGAATTATTAAACGAGCTTCAAATGTTTTGAAACTTTTATGGAGAGTTCTCTGAACTTTAAATCACAGTAGAGATTAAAAATTAAATCATTTCCCAAGATTAATTTTCTTTGTGTTTTAGGGTTGATGGAAATTAATTGTATTCTTAATGACTTAACTCATGAAATGCTTTCCAAAGGGTTCTCTGGTCATAGCAAACCTTCTAAAATTTTGTTAGATTTTTTTTAAGCAACATGCTAATTATTATGATTAATTTATGAAAATAATAGACATAAACTTGAAAAACATGGATCTCTGTCTAAGGATATCCTATGACTTTGAAAAAATTAGGAAATGTTCCCTAAGACAAAGGCAACAACATGCCAAAATTTCAAGCCATGGTAAAATGTCTACATGCATGGAGAATCAAAAGACTCAAAATAATATTTAATTAAATAAAAATAAGATATGCATCAAATAAATTTAAAATCATTTCCGCATTGTTCTCCTCTGTTCACTGAACAAGAGAATATTTTTATTTTATTTTTGTGATTTTCTTACCGCAAGATATGAATTTTTGAAGTTAAGGCTATTTATTTAAATAAAAAATACCCTATTTATCTATTTAAACGTGCGACACTGACTAGATCCTAGGCAGCTCCGAAACTCCATGCGGCGCGCTCCCATTCGACGCCACCATCCACCTCAGCGCTGACTCAGCCCGCGGTTCAAGTATGAAGGCATTGTTTGGCTAGATCTCATCCGTTAATGAGATAAACGCGTGATCGGATGGCTCCCCGTCATCGTCCCCAATGCCTTAGCCCGAGAACCATCCATTTTTTTAAGCTTAAGATCTCATTCGTTTCTTAACCAAATTAAGTGTGGTTTGTTTCAAAATGCTCGTCTAAGTGTGACAAACACATCCATACGGTAATCAAGCAATTAAATTAAGCCTAATCAAATGGAGGATCAAAATAGGATCGAGAGGAGGAGAAGTTTAATACCTTTACTATGAGAAGGGAAGCTTTGATCAGAGGTGCTCGACATGTTCATGGAGGTCCAAGGAGGCTAAGGAATAAGCCTCTTGCTGTGGTGAAAGGCTTAGGTAGGAATTCGACCAAGCTCGATTTTAGGTGTTGGTCTAGAGCTATGCTAGGGGCTTTATATGAGGGGGATTTGATGGGGCTTCTTCTTTTTTCACTGTATTGATGGTGTGGGTGAGTTAAATTTGATTTTCGTGGAGTGTAAAGGTGTGGAAAGTTTTGTCCTGTCTCCGGTAAGGTTTTCAGCTCAAAAATTGAACTTCGACAAGGGGATTCAGGGCAATGTGGTGGTTGGGTTGCACTGAGGAGGTCTCAAAGAGGCTCTAGGAGTAATTTGGAGGGGTCTCTCTAAGAAACTTTTTAGCACACCTCTCATGGCCGTGGATGTGAGCTTTTATAAAAAATGGCTTAAGGGTGGCTCATGACCAATT
>JXCR01117192.1:42940-60819 GCA_002079205.1 Phalaenopsis hybrid cultivar
GGGGGGGGGGGTGAAAATGATTGCTTAGGTGGAGCGCAGAGAGGCTCTAACATTTAATTTGGATGAGGTGGCCTATAGGTTTGAATTGGGTTTGATCCCATGGGGGTGGCTCTCAGTTTGGACATTTTTTGGCCACTAGGCCGGCCTGCCAGGTGAGGGGAGGTGGCTAGGAGGTCAGTTGAGCCAGGGGAATATGTCACAACAATTAAATGGGCTGGTGTTTAGTTTTGGAAAAAAATATCCTTGGCTTAAGAAAATATGGAATGAAATCCCTTAATTTAGGGATTCTTTGGTCCATAGCTCATTTGGGTGGTTCCATGGGGTTTGGCTTCATCAATAGGGTCCAAAACTTGGATGTGGTGGCCTTGTGTTGACCAATTTGACATGTATAGGTCAATTTTGGTGCATGGGTCCAAGTGGGTGCAAATGCCCAAGACTTGTGTTTGGGCTAGGCTATCCACATTAATTGGCCCAATTGATTGATGTGTTTGATGTAGATGATTGTAATGAACATTTTTAGTGAAGGATTGAAAGAATTTTGAGTTCAATTGGAGAGTCAATTTGAAGGATTTTGGAATTTTGGTCAATTTGGGTATGTTGGGCTAGACTTGGGTCTAGATTGGGCTAGGCTTGGGATAAGTCCAAATTGATTGGTTATAATGGTCAATAGGAATGTGATGAAGAGTTTTCAACTTGAATTGGGTGCCAATTTTGGGGTTAAGGCAATCAATTTGGTGGA
Source organism: Phalaenopsis hybrid cultivar (assembly GCA_002079205.1). NCBI lineage: Eukaryota > Viridiplantae > Streptophyta > Magnoliopsida > Asparagales > Orchidaceae > Phalaenopsis > Phalaenopsis hybrid cultivar. Next base: position 43,680 of record JXCR01117192.1, read on the forward strand.
ATTTGGAGGCAAATCGAATTTGGGGCTCTTGACTTAGGTAGAAATTAAATGAAATTGAGGCTTCACCAAGGTTAATTTAAGGTCAAGTTTGATGTTTAGGAATGTTACGAAGAGTTTTCAACATAAATTATGGCAAATTGAGTGGGCTATGGGTTTAATTGGATGAGATTAGGTCATGTGGCCAAAATTGGGGGTTTTAATTTGAATCAAAATTGGGCTCAAAGAATGGGCCAATTGAGCTTGTATTTGGCTTAAATTGGTCACATGGAAGGTGAATTTAAGTTTAGGATTGAATTTGAGGGAAATTGGGACCAATCTGATGGACATTTGAGGTGGATTTGGGGAGATTGGGCCTTTTAAGGGCAATTTGGGGGTTTGGACAAAGATGGTCAAATTGGCCAGATTGGGACATGTGGTAGTTGAGAAAAATGAAATTATGAATATTTGGAAGGCTTTGAGAATTTTTGGGATTTTTGGGAAATTTTGAAATTTTGGGCTAAGGAGGGGTATTTTGGTAATTTGGAAATTTTTTAGTGATTTTTGTTAATTTTGGTATTTTCAAAATGTTTGAAATGATTTTTGAACAAATTTGGGTATTTTGGGTAAATTTGAAAATTTTGGCCAAATTTAGTTTATTTGGGGGAGTTTAGGGCAAAAGGCCAAGTTGAGTATTTTTGGTAGAATTGGGGTGCCAACCACCATAAATGAGCTATGGACCAATGAAATCCTTATTTGGGTCCTCTATGTACTGATCTTAGCTAAACCCTTGCCTAAGGCCAGTGGGTTTAGGGGACCATCTACATGAGTCTCCCAAAGGATTAAGGGATCAAAGTCAATAAATTTTGGGTTTGTATTTGTGAGTGATTGTGAGTATCCTAACTCTAGACCAACACTCAGAGTTAGCCTTAAGGTCAAGCAGTCCTTTAGGAACTCTCCTTGAGCTCCTTCATAATGACCACACCTACTAAGTACTAGAGGTTAGGACCAATATGTAGAACTTCAAGTTGAATAAAGAGAAGTTTGAAATTTCTAATGGCGAGGATTCCTTTTCTAGTTTTCTAGGAATAGTCAATAGAAAAGACCTATGACTAGACCCTAGTGTCACCTCCCAAAAGAGCCCTTGTGGGTGGTGGGCAGTCCAGGACTTAAATACTGCTTTTTGGTCCTACACCTAGCCGATGTGGGACTATTGTCCGTGACATTCTCCTCCACCCAATCACGTGACGCCCTCGTCACGGATCGGCTCCACCGAGGGTCCCACTAGATCATGGAGAGTCCACACACCTGGCAGGAAGTAATCTGCTTTGATACCACTAGTCACCTCCCAAAAGAGCCCTTGTGGGTGGTGGGCAGTCTAGGACTTAAATACTGCTTTTTGACCCTACACCTAGCCGATGTGGGATTATTTGTCCGTGACACTAGGCTACTGAAGAGGAAAACTAGACCTCAACCAAAAGTGAGGTCAACAACTCCTCACTTAGTGCAACTGTCTCGTAATCCCCAAATTTCCTTTTCTTGTTCAATATCTCTTTCATAAATTTTGCATAACTTGGCATATGTTCTAAAGCTTCAATGAAAGGAACGATTATCGTTAACTTCTTAAGTATGTTCATGAACTTTGAAAATTGTTTATCCAACTCATGATATCTAAGTCTTTGAGGAAATGGAGGTGGTGGTCTTTCTAAATTGAATTTGGTTGGAGATATTATTTTTTCCAGATCCTTAGAAACATGTTCTTCGGGTCTTTTATTTATTTATTTTTTGTTTCTCTCACAACTCCTTTCTATTTTCTGACCACATCCTCTATCTCTCTTCCACTTCTTAATTGGATAGCTTCTATTTGTTCATTATTATTCTCTTTAGGGTTGATCTCAGTGTTGCTACAAATTGTTCCTTGGGGTCTATTGTTAAGTGAATTAGCAATTTGTCCAAGTTGATTTTCTATGTTTCTAATTGCATCATTTTGACTTTGCAACTGGTTTCCCATTTGCAATACCACTTCTTCTATAGACATCTTCTTATCCTAAAATTGTTGATCATTGTTAGAGTATGGTGGATATGAAGGTCTATAATTTGTGTTCCCTGATTATTCTAACTTCCATTAGGATTTGTATTATTATTTTTCCATTGTTGGTTTACACCCCAAGTAGTGTGATTCCAGTTAAAATTAGGATGGTTCTTCCAACCTGGGTTGTAAAAGTTAAAATACGAGTTGTTTATGGTATTTAAAGTCTCATATGATAAGTTAGAATCAATCATATGCCCTAATGAACTTTCCTCACTTACTGGAGTAAATTGAGACTGGTTCATTCCAAATTGGTCCAACTTCCTTGATATTGCAGCAACCTGAGATGCAAGAATTTCAATCGCATCTGTATCATGAACACTGGCTACATTTTTAGGATTTACCTTTATAGAGGGCTATTGAAATTCATCTGTAGCCATTTCTTTAATTAACGTATATGCTTCATTAAATTGTTTTCACATTAATGATCGAGCAGCGACAACATCAATTGTAAACCTAAGGGATTCTACTAACCCATTGTAAAATGTTTGATGATTAACCAATCAGGCAGATCATGGTGTGGACACTTTTTAAGGAGTTCTTTAAATCTTTTTCAAGCTTCGTATATTGATTCTCCTTCATACTGACAAAATGAGATAATATTATTTCTAAGTTTACTAGTCCTTGAAGGTAGAAAATACTTAGCTAGGAATTTCTGAGTTAACCCCTCCCAATTTTTAATGGAGCCAGGTGTTAATGAGTATAACCACATTTTAGCCTTATCCCTTATTGAGAAAGGAAAAAGCCTTAGGCGAATAACATTGTCTGACATTCCGTTATAATGAAATGTAACACAAAGTTCTAGAAAATTGGATAAGTGTAAATAGGGATCCTCTGAAGTTCCCCCAAATTGGTTGTTCTGCACTAGTTGGATAATATCTAGATTAATTTCAAATGAGTCAGCTTCTATGATAGGGGTTTGTACACTTGAGTAAATTTCATCTGTTGTAGGATTTATATAATCCCTAAAAGATTTATGTTCATTTTTCAAGTTATCATTTTGAATGTTTTCTATTTGCATTTCTAGTTCTTCAAGTCCTTTCTATTTTTTGATTTTTTTTCCTTTTTTCTAACACAGAATCATAAAGCACAAGTCCTGTAGATCTTTTATTTCGCATACGCAACACAACAAAAAATACATTAACAATTAAAACAAATAAAACAAAAGATATGTTTAACACAACAAAATATTTTCACAAACACCTTATTTTTGACACAAACAGTTTTTTCACAACACTTTTTCATACAAAAAACACTTTTCACACAAAAATAGTTTTTACGACACTACAGTTTTCCAAGTCTAAGCTTAATTACTTCAACTAAAATTCTCCTAAAGTTCTTACCGAAGCTTCCCTAGCAACGATGCCAAAAACTTGATGCGCCCATAAAGCATGTTGTTTTTCTGTGTGTTTTATGTCAATTCAATTCCTTTAAGACGATGACAAAAACTTGACCAAACCAGTAATTACGTAGTAATTTAGCTTTCAAAAGAAGGAAAAAAAACTTTACCCAATTTATTTTTAGCAACTTATATACAAAATTGAAATATTATGAAATATAACAAATAGTTCACATACTATGGGTTCTATGTAAGTGCACGTATCGCTTCAAGTAATATAGGAACTTCTGATTAAGCCCCGAATATCGATCCCACGAGGAAGTAAGGAAAGATTTCCTTAATCAAATTCCAGTCTACTACTATTAGTCCTTAATTTGGAATGTTGATTAAAATGGTGTTTTATTTAGCAAATACTCCTAAATGCAAATGTTAAATTTAAGGATAGTAACTATTCCTAAATGTAAATATTAATTCTAAAGATAACCCTTTTGGATGAGTTTATTTGAAAAATTTTAAGATATTAAAAACTACTATTTTTATGTAGCTAATTGGATAATGTAAATGATGAGATGCATTAAATATTGTATGTGTCAAATAGGAGCAATTTTAATTCTCTACCCTGATTTAGTGTTATAGAAAATCATTGGCTAATCTTAGGTTTAATCCCTAAAATCGTAGTTATACTAGAAGGATACTGGCTCTCACTCCAGATCTCCCACTTCCCTTCCCTTGAAGGCTAACTCTCATTTTAGTTTTTAAACACTAACATCGAATTGGAAAATTTTAGTCTATCACCCTAGAAATCTTCAATTCTACTCCCAACAAAGTATATTTTCCTATTTATTTACACTTAATCCCATGCACGAAATATTTTTTCATGGACTCAAATGTGATTCTTACTCTGTTGTAGAACTCATACTTCATTTCTTGGATCATATGTTTCATAACATATTTTAACAATTTAATTGGTCAGATCGAAAAGTAAATTAAGAGCGGAGTTAAAAAAATCATCACAATTTATAATTGAAACTTCTTCTAACAAGCACCCCAATATCCTAAACATGAATCCTACTCATTGCAAAAGAAAAGTAAAAGGAAAATAACGACATAATCTTCTAATGTCACTATTTTCAAAAAAGAAGAAAGAGTAAGAAAAACAAATCACAAAGCACGAAGAAAACACAACAAAAAACTTCATTAAATCAAAGCAAAACTACTAGATAAGTGTTTACAAAATCATAAGATAATCATGAACATAATACTTAGTTTTTTTCTCTTGAAAGAAACATGAAAATCTCTCCCACAAAGTCTCCCGCTGATCCATGCAATGCTAGAACATTCTCTTACAGATTCTCTCAAAATCCCCTCACCAATCTCTCCAAAAAGGTAGAAATCTATATTTCTACTCCTATTCTAAGATCTCTAAACATTCTTTACACTTTTCCACTTAGACACACCACTTTTTCTGACATAAAAGCACTCTATTATAGTGTAGGGATGAATTTCCCAAGAGATGCCTCAAGCAACCTTCCAAAAAGTGCCCAAATACAATGAATCTTCTAGAAATTTACCCAGGATCGTGTTCAAATCATCTTGGGTGCTGTCAGCACCACTTTAGCATCATTTTATGCTTTCTGGTGTTGTCGGCGCCAGTTCTGGCACCGTCAATGCCCACCCTGCTCAGCTCCACCATTTTGCTTCGTTTGGCTCCATTTTAGCTCTTTTTCACCCCGTTTTAGTTGCATTGCGTTCCTAACAGATAGACCTACAAAATAAGCTTAAAAATAACCTTTATTTAAAGTGTAATTTTATTCAAAAATATGTGAGAAATGTAAATGAAATTAAGCATAGAAAGACATATCGAAATGTGTCAGGATAAAATTTTTTTCCTTGCTCATTTTTGCTCCAAATTGCACCATTTTTGCTTCTTTTTCTCCAAACTCCATTTCTTATCCCTGAAACCAAAAATATACAAAGTACTTTCATTTAAAGTGTAATATCATTAAAAATCATTAAAATTGAGCATGAAATATATATGAAAAAGTTGTCATTTTTTAGGCGTATCAGAGGCTTAACTGGAGGAGGAGGCTTACCGGAGAATTGATTCCCTTCTTCTTTTTTCCTCTTCTTAGAGTAAATGTCATATAGTTTGGGTGTCTCTCCCCCTTCACCATGCTACCTATTTAAAGGCTTTAAAGGCGGTGGTTGAGCACTCCAGAGCTGCCTGTTTGGGTGCTTGCTTGGCGTTGGAGATCCATCGAACAGCTAGTGAGCCATGGATCACTGCTAGAAAATTGTTGCAATCATTTGTGGCCTGATCCATGAACAAAGACTAGAGATTGATGACATGTTAAGATGATTTACCAATGCCTGGTCACGCCTAAGCCTAGCGTGACCACATTGAGGTACTTTGAGGCATGGTCATGCTTAGGCCAAGCATGACCACACCGAGGTTTTTTGGATGCGGTCACACCTAGACCTAGTGTGACCGTGCTAGGCAAAAAATAGGGATGATACCCTTTTGGCCAAACTTGTTATGTCGAATCAAGGGGTGATATCTGTGAAAGTCCTATGTGATAAAAAATGAAGTCAACAAACATCACTTCCTTCAACTCTTAGATGGAGAGTGATTTACAAAGCTTAACAAAAGTTTGAAGAACTACTTATTGAGTGCCCACATCATGCCCTACTTGAATAGCTGATTAATAAATCATTAATAATGGGATGATGAGGTCCATATGTTTTGATCATAGAAATTGAAGCCTACGGTCTCTAATGTCAAAATCATTTTTGATTAAAGATATGACAACAATAATTTTTTATTATAATCTAAGAGAGTAACCCAGAAGAAAGTAGCTAACGTACACAAATTTAATGTTTTTACTATCCTAGCCTTACAAGTTGTTTCCATCTCATTGAAGTTAAAGAATTTTTGAATGAATTTAGTGTCATGATCCCTACTCATTGATGAGATGACTTATGGATAAGTAAGAGATTCTAAGAGTTGTGCCTTAGAGATCTTGAATGTATTAAGAAACTAGTTCAACAACATTATTTCAATACCTATATTGTTAGATGAAGAAATTACCCAAATTTTAAGTAACTAGTTCAACTTAAGGGGAAAAAAGCCAACAAGGGAAAGGACTATTGAATTTTTTTTGCCTTTTCCAAGATTATTTGACTATTTTGGACCTTTCTTGGCCTCACAAGAATAATTAGTTGCCCAAAAAAAAAATATTATATATGGTAAATAGTAGTCAACCGTGACAGACATGATGATCGTGTCACAGACATGCACATAATAAAAATCAAATACAAAATCACACCATTTTAAGCACAAAAACATCTCAATTAGGAAATGTGGTGCTCATTTGACATATTTAAAGTAAGCATTAATGCCCCAATGCTTCAGGTTGCAAGGCACCCTGACCCTAATGGTAATTTCATTATGCTTTATTTGAAAACATTTATGAACCCCACCAGAAGGACTTAATATTTGAGTTTGGCATCACGACACCAAGCCAGGCACCACAACACCTTATTATCTATTTTTTGGAGATCTTCCTCTTATCTTTTTTATGAATGTTCCTAAGAACATTAGTGAGGCCACTTTTACTAGTAGAGGAAGAGTTGATGCATCATGGTTTATAAGCTGCAACGTGTAGGTAAGCAAAATCTCACCACTACTAAAATATAATCCTGGAGCAGTGTTTTTTTTTAACATGGGGATTATAATAATGCCACCTCATGAGAAGGAACTGGGTGAGCTTTATGTGAGGTTTCAATCTTATTATTTTCTCTGTCATTCAATAACTCATATGTCAGGGAACCAACAAATAATATATTGTATGATCAAGGCTGCAGGATGCCATTTGATCAGAGATGATCAACATCATATATAACCTGACTAGATATGTTGTGGACCAATTCACCAACTTCACCAATCAAAGTCCTTATTATAATGAAGTTTATAAATACTTGCTTGGCAGGTTGAGGCGGAGAGAAATTCCGTCAATCTCCCAAGCACTACCCTCAATTGAGAGTCAAAAGCCTATTACTTCATCTATGTTAAGTTGTTATATAACATGCACATAAGTGTGTTGACTTGAGAGTGTGTCACCATAAATTGCACCATCTAATAGAACTACATGATCGACACCAATTGCTTCATCCACCAGTCTATTCTATTTAGAGTTTGGGGAAGCACCATAATCATCATTGGCCGCTCATTCCTTAACTTTGGTTTATACATCAGGATTAGGGTAGATTTTAATCACTAGGAGGAGAAAGTAAGTCCCATGATGTTCATCATAAAACCAAATATATAGACCTACCAAATGCCTGTCACTAGAAGGGCAGAAGCCATTGAAGCCTCTTCTTCACTTCCTAAGAACAACTCTATTATGAATAGTTATAGGATCTTTAGGTTGGTGTCATCTTAATTCATTAGAAAAAAGACTCCTTAGTCCCCAGTTCACCCACATGAAGCACTAACAGAGAAGCGGGTTTACAATGCTAACCCATTCATTAGGTTGGCTCATGGACGACGACAAACATGTTTGCATCCCTCTGCCTCAGTATACCTACTTCTCCAAAGCCTACCCTAGTGACATTACTGATGATGATGATGGAGATGATGACAATGGTGAGGAATACATGGGCATGCCCCTTACTTTTACTGAAGATATAAATGATGGTCATGTTGGTTCCTCCCTATACTGTCTGGATAATGAGTCGAGTGGTGTTGATGATTTTTTTCTTTTCAACTCTTATGATTTTCCTCCCTATAAGGGGGTGAATTCTATAATGGTTTTTCCCTAGCATGAGGACAACTAAGTATTTACATGGTGTTTACTTTGGATCAGAGCCTCATGATATTGGCTATGACCGATCCATTCACTTTCCCCACTGATCGAGGGAAGTAGATTTTTAATAGTACCATGATTATTCTAATATGTTATTTTTGTACTATATTTTCTTTGGCTCATAGTTTTTATTGTATCTCTGTTCAAGAGCCCTTGAACCATTAAGGGTGCCTTGTTACTGAGTTGGTAAGTTATTATGACTTACAAGGGCATAAGGTATAGCCTATAACAATTACCTTGATTTTCTCTGTTGCCCAAATTTCTTCTAAAGCAAGTAAGCCAACCACACAAGTATATGTGTCTATCAATTGATATATGAATATTTAGTCTATTTATCAATCTCATGATGAAGGGTCAAAAATATTTATAATAGGTGAAGCTCTCGTTTACTGCAATACTAAAGATATTTTGAAGTGATATCAAGTGTAGGAATGAAAGTCTAACACTCCTAAGAGAAACAATAAACATAACATGAAACAAAAAAATGAAACAACATAAAGTAGGGAGTACTTGAGCATCTGTTAGAAGTAAACCTCATGCTCCTATTACTCATGTGTAGTGGTTTCTGACTATTTTTCTTGTGAATTACCTATGTTATCGTTGCCAATAGGGAAAATATTCTTCAAGTGTGGGAATGAATGTCTAACACTCCTAAGAGAAACAATAAACATAACATGAAACAAAAAAAATGAAACAACATAAATTAGGGAGTACTTGAGCATCTGTTAGAAGAAGTAAACCTCATGCTCTTATTACTCACGCGCAGTGGTTTCTGACTATTTTTCCTGTGAATTACCTATGTTATCGTTGCCAATAGGGAAAATATTCTTCATAGCCTACGTATCGGTCATAAGTGTTTTGGTTCATTTTAATTCAGAGTTACCAGTTTGTCCTAATTATCATCATATCATTCTCTATTCCATACAATTCTATTTCTTAAACAATTAAGATGGTATGGAAAAGAGAGGGACTAGAAAGAGTGAAAATTTATGAAATTAGATAAATAAATTAAAAAAAAAATATGAAAAAGTTACATAAAGTAAACTTGTTCAATAGGTCAGGAATGTATGTCCAAAATTCATATCGAAGAAAAACATCTTGAAACAGAAATCCACGATGACAAGAACTTGCATAAGCAACCCACAACCAGATAACTGAATTTTATTCTTTATTTTTGGGCCAACTTTAACACTCAAAGAAACATGTTGCTTTAGTTAATCACATCATGGGGAATATCAAAGATTACTCTTGATAAATAGGAGTTTTTCTTACATAATGAGATAAGTGGTGAAAAAATATACTAAAGGTATATGATTATCTCAATTAAGAGAATTGTGATACTTTCAGAGCCTATACAAAACCAAATGAGAGAGGGTGAATCCCTCACATCATCAAATGCATAGAAGTTTATTAATAAACAAGGCCTAGGAAATAATAAGGTCATCACTACAAGAAAATCCTTATGCTTTAAAGCTTAAACCAGATCATAAGCGCAGAGGGTGAATCATTGTATCCTAAATGGATGATGGCTTATCAGTGATCAAAACCCATGAGAGAACATCAATGATGTGTCAAAAGGATAAAAAGGGCCAAAAGGGATACATGAATAAAAGAGGAGAACTTCATTAGTATATAGAGAAAGCTGGGTTAGGATTCCATGGATCCATCATCCAAAGCTTTGGAGACTCTAAGTATACTTGATCGTGAAGGTAGTCGACCCAATAATCTGTGGAAATATGGTAAGATGTATTTTAAATTAATATATACAAATAGTTTTGAAAATTAATATTTTAATTTTTGAAAATACAAGACCAAACTGATCTAATGTGCACAATAGTTTAATTAAACGAGCACAACACCGCAAGTGACGTACCTATCCTGGGGAGCAGACTCATTACTTGATATTGAGTCTTGTTTAAATAAACTAAGGAATTTATAATATCCATTTTATTCTGCAAAACCTTTATGTTGACTGACATATTTTCCCTTATCTAATATAAGAGAATATACAGGATTTATATTATGTTGAGTTCTAAAGTTTTCTATAAGGGCAAGCCCCTATAGTTAATTACATCTTAAATGACCGATGTCACATAAGATAACTGTCAATTTAGATAAGAAAATATTATCTTCAAGAATTTCAAAGTATAAGGCTTTCAAGGTTGGATAAAAAAGTATCAAATAAGAAAAGATCAAGTTTGGAACATTTATTTTTGGAATCCAAAGGGAGAAAACTAGGGGATGTCACAGATCCTGAGGAAAATCTCAATGACTTTTCAAGTTATCCTATGATTTGGCTTCAATTTCAATAAAAAAAAAGTATATGTTTCAAACTGTCAATTATTATTTTTTAGGACTTACATTTATATAAAACTGTCATACAAATAGCTTGAAAGATAGAAGGGTTTATGTCCTAATGACGACAATATCGGAGTTTAAAGTGAGTTAGAGCTTATATTGCACAACATGATTGCACAAAAGCCTAAATATAAGTTAAGGATTTATGTCGTACTAGACCAGCTACCTCAAATTCCTATGGTTTGTTATTTATCTTTAAAGAAATATTTTCTGATTTAGATCCGGTTTGTTGTTTTACAATTTGTTCTTCTATCTGCTTTAGCTTGCTCATAGCTCCTTATTAAAGTTACAGCTCCAGGTTCCATGTTTAAGGTTGTCAACTATTTTTTATTGAAAATAAGATTTTAAAATTTAAAGTTAATATAATATATATATAATGTAATTTTAATTTTGTGAAAATGGTATATTTTTTTTATTTTGGAAAATGATTAGACCAGATAGGCCTCATATATCCAATAGTTTAAATAGCTAAGCACAATACCATAAATGATATATCATCTCTAAGGATGAACATATCACTTATTGGTAGGCTTAATTGTGCAAAATTAAAAGTTTATGACTCTATTTTGGTCTGTAAAATTTATAGCCGACAAATTCTTTTATCTAATACGCATATTAGATAGGGTTTAGATTAATCTGGTTTCTTAGTTCCCTATAGACGCAAGCCCTTATAGTTAATTACATCCTAAATGACGGGGGTTATTTGAGAAAACTCTCAATAATGATCAAAGGTTTCGTCTTCAAGAATTCAATATTTAGGTTTCCACGATTGCTTATAAGAAAAATCAAGTGGTATAGGTTCGAATATGAACCGTTATTTCCAGAATCCAAAGGAGTGAAAAGTAGGAGATGTTGAAGATACTGAAAGAGATTGAGTGAAATCTCAAACTAACCTACGGTTTGGCTTTACATCTTTGAAATAGAAATTATGTGATGTTTCAGTCTTGTAAATTATTTAGATATTTTGGACTTGTATATGCATGCATATGCAAATAACCCAAGAAAATAGGAGGATTTATGTCGTATCGAACGACTACCTAGAAATCCTAAAAAGTTTAGGACTTATATCGTATGATGTAAAATCGTAGAAAGTCCTAAAAGATAGTGTATGAGGATTTACGTCATCCCAAATGAATGACCTCGACGTCCTATAGGTATGTTATTTAAGTCTACGGAAGTTCAGCAGGAGCTCCTCTCTCTACCTTCTGTTGTAGTCCCGACCACTTTCCGGAGATGAATTGTCAACTGACCACGTCATTATCTCGTTACGTGAAAAGAGTAAAGAAAAGATGCCTTGTGCGGCCTATCCTAGGATACTGTATAAACATGCTAACAAGGTAATAACTAAAAGCATGGGTACATACAAATATATACAGTTCATAAAAGAAAGAAGAAGCTATGTAACAAAGCATGGTAAAAAAAATGCAAAGAACATGTTGGAAGGTACAGTACAATACAAAAAGAAAAGAAATGTATAGTAAAGAAAGAATTATGTAGTAAGAAAAGTAAAGAAACTGAAACAACTACAAGTTTACCTGGTTAATTCTGCTGATACTACAAAATTAATTACAATTGCATAACATAAAAGGATTAGATAAAAATTTGCATATTATAAAAGAAAGGCTAAATGATAAGCATATGAAAATTTAAAGTGGGATATAGGATTTTAATTTGGGGTTAAGCTCAGACTAGACTTCTTTTTTTTTTTTTCTCAGTCCCCCATGCCACTGATATATCAAAGTCAACCTATCAATATCAACTAAAAGTCATCAACGAGTCACCCCTATAGTCGGACAACCCTAAACCCTATTATTTAATGGATTGGTGAACCTAAATAGTGTATGAACTTATCTTGTTAAAGGTATAATGTACCCATGTGAGATAGTATTTGAATTTATCAGGGTGTGGTGCACCTATGCGTGATGTCTAATAGGTGATATGTAGTATCTAAACTTATCGATTGACAGTGTGCAGTATGTCGATGTCTAATAGGTGGTATTTATTGTGTAGTATCTAAACTTATCAATTAAGGATGTGTAGTGTATCTATATGAGGTGTATGAAGTGTAATATGTGATATGTGGAGTGTAAATGTAGGTGATATCAAATGTATTTATGTATTAATTAATGTGTGGTGTTGTATCTGTTCTCCTTTAGTAAGTGTGGTATCTGTGTAAGATCTATAGCATCTGTTCTTTTCATAAGTGTAGTATCAGTGTAAGATCTGTGGTATCTGTGTAAGATCTGTAGCATCTGTTCTTTTCAAAAGTGTAGTATCTATGTAAGATCCGTTGTATCTGTTCTTTTATAACTACAAGTTCTCAAACCTCTTAAGAAAGAGTTAGGGTTAACAACGACTTAAGGGAGTGAAAGGGCATCTTATTAATTGAATATTGATTTTATATTTTCAGCTATAAGAAAAGCTGATTAGTGTTTCTTTTCATCATTGTCTTTTACCCCGCACCTCGAACTTATGGGCTACTTTGATGTTTCATATGCTTATCAAATAATTACATAGTCCAAACTATAAAGTTTTGGATCTCTCTCTTTTCTATAAGACCAAGCCATAATGTAGTACAAAGTTAGCTGTATTGTTTCTCAAATGTCCAAATTGTGAAACAAAACAAATCTAATTTTTATTTTTTTTAGATTACAAACAAAGGATAAGCTGCAGTTCCACAAAAATCTGAAGAAAGACTGCTGCAATTCTTTCAAAAAAATCCAATATATAATACAAGGAAAGGCTAAACGCAATTGTCCCAAATGTTTAAACCATAAAATGAAGTAAAGCTAGCTGCAATTGTCCCCAAGAAATCTAAATCATGAAGTAACGAGAGAAGATTAGTTGTTGTTTCCAAATCTGAATCAAACTAATTTTATTGTAATAAAAGAAGAACTCATATACCCAACACTCTTTTTTTTTTTGTATTCATTTATTTAACACATAAACATTTCTCTTTACATTTATATCATCCAAATTTTCAAATCTTATAAAAAACACCATCAATTTATCTTTTAGTAAATAGAAAATGCATTTTTATACATGTGTGAAGCAATAAGTATATTAAGATTGAAGTTCATGTGTTAAATATATAAATACTGAAACAAATTGTGTGGTATATATGTGAGTCTGCTTGATAAAAGAACAGTGAGGAGGATGAGAGTGTCCAAAATCAACTAACATGGCTTCAGCATATGTAGTGCATAAGAAATATCTCTTCCAAGCAATGGCCCAAGCATCAAAATGACGATAATATAAGACAGCAATTCATTGTCATAAATTTAAAATTTAATAATTATGGAATTATGGCAAAATCAATCTCAGTGAGTTGATAATATATAAACTCTGATTTCCAACAAAGTGCAATGAAGTTTAAGAACAACAAATAAAAGAAAGAATATCAAATTCCTTCCATCTATGAAGCAAAAATGCAGTGCCATTTCTCTAGAAAATATTCATATCCACAGAAGTAGAAATATAAGAGAAAGAAGCCAGATATATTGATTCACGGATTCAAGATTCGAAACTTAAAATTTTCCAATCCAGGCATTAGTACGCATAAAGAAGTTCTCAAGAAACAAAAGAAATGAAGATCGCTTCAACCAAATTCTCATGACTATATATATAACGATGAAGAAATCCTTATTTGATTATTTGTAAATCAATGAGGAAATCTTACCTCTAAATGCCTCCAGAAAGCTTAAATGAACTTAGAAGTAATAAGAAAAGTTTTCAAACCACGTGAATGAAGCACCCCCAAATGAATTGCCAATCAAAAATCCTCCCTTAAAGCAGGAATAAAAAAAATTCCAACCCTGAACTCTCTCCGAACAGCTTTCAGAGGGCGTAAAGAAAACTTCAAGCCAAGAAAGAGCTCCTCAAATCGTCCAAAAAAATGCTCACCCTAAAATCTTTCCCCAAGGGGGCATTTATAGGCAAAGATGAGAGAGGGGCTCACCGGCGATGAGCATCGGGGCGGTGAGGAGAATCACTCGAAAATAATGAAAAAGCCCCAAAGCCAAGAGTAGGAAGGTTACTAGATCCTTTCGGGAGGGAAAACCCGTTAGAGAAGGGTTACCGGTAAAGCGACCGGCGGCGAAAGTCAGTTAAGGCCAGCGAGGAAAGAGATGATCGGAGAGCCGGAAGGAAACTTCGAGATTCGGTCAAGAGAAGAGAGGGGAGGAAATGGTTCGGCTAGGGCAAGAAAGGTGGGGAAAAAAGAAGCAAAGTGTGAAATTATTTCTCCCCTCTTCTTTTTTAATTAAATTTACTAAGTAATAAAAAAATATATTATTTTGTTTAAAATTTATCAATTCATGCACAACTTGATTCGAAATCCTATCATTATATATGTTCTTTGTGTCTAAAATCGACGTGTTGGACACACCAACACAGTTAGTTTTGTCATCCAAGGTCACTCGGACAAGTTCATCAAAAATTGTACCAATTTAACTTTATTTTGTGCGTGTTGCGGTAAAAGAAGTATTTTTGTCCAATCGGAGTCGTTTAACGAGTATATCATTGACTGGTCCTCACATAAGACACAACCAAAGTCAAGTAAACCCTTCGTGACAGAAAGTTAAACGTCACACACCTCATGGGGTCTATCTATGCCTTTCAAATTCTTATAGGAGCTCAACAAGAGCATCAATATGTCAGTTTTAATCGACTCAACTATATGTCAAGAATTAGAACCGTCCATATGAAACCTCATGGAGCGAAGAAATGGCTTTAATTTCTAAATACTGGAGGTTCCAATCTAATCCTCTAGGAGACTCAAAATAAAAAAAAAAATCCTAAGGCTAGATCCTAGGGTATCTAAAGAAAGGGAAAGGAAGACCTTAAAATTGAGGTCAACAAAGGTTTAACAGTTAAGTGACAAGTTTTCCTGTTTTTCAAATATTATAGAGGTTAAAGTATATTAGAGCAACACTGGTTAAGATCTCATGGTTCCCTCATTCCGGTATCACTATTTTCTCTTGAATACACTTAGCCTAAACAAGTTGTTAAGCTTATTTAAACTAGGGAGATCTCATTAGAAACCGTAAGTTACCTCATCCGAGGAACTCCTGTAAATTCAAAAGAACGTATTATATTGTTTGTTGTTATGAAAAGGTAAACTTAATTTTGAAAACAGGTTTTTGTATTTTTCAGTTTTGGTTTAGTTTTGCAGGAAAAGTAATAAATACGGGTAGAAAGTTTTGTAAAGTAAATAAATAAAATTGCAAATGCAAAAAAAGTAGACGCATCTACATAGTTAGCATCATAAAGGCATAAAATATTTATAGGAAATTTAAATAAATCATGGGAAAGTAAGCAGGAGTATCTAATATAAGAAAAAATAGAAAAATGAGTCATAGTAAAACAGGAGCATGTAAAAGAAAACTCATAGTCACATATAGAAGATCAGAACAAAGTGTAAGAACTTCCAACCCGATAATCTCCGAATGGTAGACTTGACCTCAATTTAAGTGATTAACCGTGGGCTTTTATGAGTTCTTTTTTTAAATTTAATTTTCATGCATGTAGAATTTACTTCAACAAGCAAAAGAGATTTCATTTTTCATAAATACTTTCAAAAGTAGTGTAGTCCACAGGTTAATTACACTGATTGAGCCAGGACTATAGACAACCTAAGAGTGTCAGGGGCAATCATCTCCTCAAGATTCATTGAATAGTATCATTGGTCCTTATCGTCTCTCCTTATTAAAGTTTCTCGAGGTAGGAGATAATATTGTAAATCACACGTCGTATCCCTTGTTTTAGCACACAATAGCATTTTCGCCATTGTCTTGGCCACCTAGACCTCAGACATACACAAGCT
This sequence comes from Phalaenopsis hybrid cultivar, assembly GCA_002079205.1. Taxonomy (NCBI): domain Eukaryota; kingdom Viridiplantae; phylum Streptophyta; class Magnoliopsida; order Asparagales; family Orchidaceae; genus Phalaenopsis; species Phalaenopsis hybrid cultivar. Next base: position 60,131 of record JXCR01117192.1, read on the forward strand.
CGATGATCCATATGTCGTAAAAACAAATATCTCTAGTAGCTCACAAGGATTTACATACATTAGGGAAGTCTTAAATCCTTGAGCATTGGGTCAATTAATGTAGGATAAGTAGTGTAGGGTATTATTATTGACTTTGGTGAATTATCGGGTCCTGAGACAGAATTTGGCGGGTCCCTAAATGGTTTAATGGATGATTTTCTTCAATAAATAATAATAAGTTCAGCTGTCCTTCAAAATATCTAAAAGATCATAAAAGTGTTCAGGGCATTACTCTAAACAACTCTTAAAACCTCTTGAAATGTTTCAAGTTCACTTGAACTTATTATATTGTTTAATTAATCATCCGAAGTTGGATTTAAATTCAATAGATTAAACTACCCTGTGCTCAATGAACTTATTATATTGTTCAATTAATCATCCGAAGTTGTATTTAGATTCACTTAATGTTATTTTTAAGAGTTAAGTAAGTGGTGACCTTAAGGGCTCAAGTCATTAAGGATCTTGGACTCATAATTAAAGTCAGGTGATACAACACCCAAAAAATAAATTCAATTTTAAATATATATTTAAGGCTTATATTTGGTGATATTGCATTTAAAAAAATGTATTTTCATATTTTATTGTAGGTATACTAAGTCTAGGCATTTGGAGCTTAAAGGAAGCAAGAAGGACAAAATTTAGAGTCGAAA
>JXCR01117195.1:0-41408 GCA_002079205.1 Phalaenopsis hybrid cultivar
TTAATGTCGAGAAGGGCTGACACCTACCTGAGAGATTAGAGATAAAGCGTCTCAGATATGCCTACTTCCCCTGGAAGGAACATAGTTGTTTCAAAGTTTTATGAGGAGGCATTTCCAAGATGACTTTAATCTTGTCTGGGTTGATCTCGATTCCTTGATGATGGACAACAAAACCTAGAAATTTCTTGGAGGTAACGTCGAAGGCGCACTTTAAGGGATTCATTTTTAAGGTCATATCGTCGTAACCGTTTGAACACGATCCTCAAATCGTACAAATGGTCTATTTTTCATTTACTTTTGATGACCAAATCATCCACGTATCACTCTACTTGGTTGTGAATGAGGTTGTTAAAAATCTTTGTCATTGCTCATTGGTATGTAGCTCTAGCATTCTTTAACCTAAACGATATTACTGTGTAGCAAAAAATTTTGATCTATGTCCTGAAGGCTGTAAGTGATGCATCCTCGGGAGCAATCCTGATTTGGTTGTACCCCGATGATCCATCCATGAAGGAGAAGATTTCATGTGTAGAAGTGATATCCACCATCATTTCTGGTATTGGTAGTGGAAACTCATCTTTCGGACATGCTTTATTTAGATATCTGAAATCGACACAAAGACGTATATGTCCATTCTTCTTCTTGACTGGAACAATGTTAGCTAACCATGTGGGGTATTGCTCTTCTCGCATAAAGTTAGCTTCTATTAATTTCATCACCTCGGCTATGACTTGTTGTTCTATTTTGAGGTGCATTCTTCTTGGAGCTTGTTTCATAGTAGTCATATCTTTGTCCACCCTAAGTTTATGAACTGCTACTTCTGCTGACAGTCCTGACATTTCATCATAACTCCAGGCGAAGCAATCTTTGAATTCTATTAACAATTTGATTAATTCTGAACATTCTTCATCATTGAGTAAAGAACCTATAAAGGTGGGTCGGGGTTTTTCTTCAGTCTTGAGGTTAATTTCCTTTAACTCATCGGTAGTTAACTTGATTTCCTCCTCAAATTCTGGCGGAGCATCTTCTATTGGTTGATCAGTAGAGTCATCCTCTATATCGAGGCAATCCTCTCCTGATTCACTAATAACAACCATATAAAATTATGAATCATTGACTGTACCAAATCCGAGACTCTTTTGAGTTGGGAGTTTGACTTTTACACTCCATAATTTTTCAAAAAGTTTTAGTTTACCTTTTGGCATTTATTTTAGCAAATGTCCAGCTGAATTAACTTTTGTACATAAAGAGAAAAGTAAACAAAAGGCAATTCCATTAATTCGTCAGGATCATCATCCAAATTTACATGATTTTTAAGATCAGTAGAGGAAGAATCATGGTAAAATTTGATCAACTTTGAACCAACACTACGGACTTCCTTGACCTCTAAACTCTTGACCTTTTGAAGGAGGATCGGAGTTAGGGTCATAATATTCACATAGTGGTTTATCCGATCATACATTGTTTCATATTCACTTTTCTCTGTATCTTCTGAGGATATCTCATACTAAGGTTTCTTCTATTTTGTCATCACTATTTCATTTTCAAAATTGTCTTCATCACCAATGTTGATGGTTGGCCTAGTCCATTCAAAAATTAGATTGATTCTTCCCCTTCCCCGTCCCCGGCCCCGACCTCGGGTGCGCAAACTAAAAGAACCTCCACCAATTTGTTATAGAAGGGCAACGGAAGATCATTGAAGTGAAGTTGAATGGCTTCCTTTTTGTGAGTTTTCTGAATCTTCATTTTTGTTTGTCAGAATCTCATGTGAGAAGACAGTTTTCCTTGGTGGCGCGTAGTAGGCGGCATCTTCATGAATACCAACTTCATGAATTGAAAACGGTTACATATCTCCTTTGATGCAGTACTTTTGTCCTTCTTTGCAGTATTTGGTGCACTGATGTAGAGATGATGGAACCATGTTATGTTCATAAATCTATGGTCGACCAAGTAGAGCATTAAAAGAGGTCTCGACGTTGATGACATGAAATTTAGCGGTTGTTGCTAGTTCTCTAACCTTCATAAGTAATGTGATCGATCCAAGGGCTCTTTCCTCTTTTTGGTTAAATCCTCTTAGCGTCATTTTATCGGCCGTAAGCTCTTGGGCTTAGATGTCCAAATAAGCCAATGTCCGTAGGCTCATCAAGTTGAGAGATTCTCCTGGATCTACTAGAACTCTAGATAATACGAATCTACCGATGTTGAAGAAGATGTAGAGTGGTTGATTGTCATCCTTGGTACCAAGTAGAAAATCTTCATCTATGAAGGTTACCCCTGACTATTCTTTCAACGAGCAAACTTCATCTGAGGATGTACTGGCCAACTGACTTAAGGAAATCTCTGGGTCAAGCAAAGCTGTAACCAGAGCTTCTCTCATCTCCTTTGACAGGATCAGAGCGTCGTAAATGCTTAGTCAAGCAGGCAACTTCCTAAGATGAGCTAGCACGTTGTAATCCAATTTGTATGGTCCTCCAAATTTTTGTTGAATATGTGGTTCTTCCATTGACGGAGGTGGGGTAATTCCTCTCGAGTTACTATTTTTTTCCTTTTTTTGTAGGGGCTTTCCTTGGGAGAAATACTTTCCCACTTCTTAAGTTTATTTTCGTAATTTCTTCTTCTTGAGGTGTCATTGTTGAATCTTCTGGTGTTTCATCTTTGTCGGAAAGATCTAAGTTGAGGACGAGTGGTGTGCCGTGGTGTTCGAGGATTGACTCCTCGCTCCCGGTGCTGTCGTAAGCCGTATCGTTGATGTCTTCTTTGGTATTGTTAGCGAGTTCACCGGACTCAAGTATGATTTGAGGATCATTTTGGCAATTGAGATCAGAGTTAGATTGGTCACAATCAATTACATCATCACTAGAAATAGTTAAAACATAGCCGAAATCATGATCATTATATTCATCAGCCCTTAGAGGGGTAAAAAGATAATCATATGAAGTAGGGGTTCGAGGATTTTCTTCCACGAATTTGAGACAACCAATCTAGTAGAGGCAGCCCCTATCCTACTCCCCCGTGCTATCAATCTTCGTGATGGTGTTCTTCTTTTTCTTTGACTTTGATGACGATGACTCTGGCAGTGAAATCTTCATCTCGGGCCTGGTGGGCTGAAGACTCTGAGCGGTGGTTTGCTTTGAAGCGTTCTGGATTTGATTTAACATCTTCTTGGGGTGATTTGCTCTAAACTATATCCCATCCATCTTTTATGGCATGTGCGTAAGATTGTTTTGATGAATTTTGTATTTGGTTTAGGACCCTGTTAAGTTTGTTCCAAGTTGTACTCCATCCCTCTTTTCCGGTGTACGGATCAATCAGAGAGATTGGCTCGGCCAAAATTATATTTATGAAACCTTTTTTAGGTTCTTTTAAATACTCTTTCGGGATCGTTGTTTTTCCTTCTTTGAGATTTTTCTCAAGCTAATCCTTAAAGATGAAGCATTCTTCTATTATATGTCCCAGTAATCTGTGATATGAGCAATAATTTGGTTGATCCTTCTTATCAACCTCTTTGGGCTTCTTTGGGTCAGGTAGTTTGAACTCGGGCTTCTTCATCAGACTTCTGAATATTTTAGAAACAGCTTCATCTTTGAAAGAGTACACCATTTTCTATTTGTCAGAGATATTATCTTATTCCCTATTTGAAGTGACCACCCTTCTTAAGGTGGTCGCTGGCTGGACTGGCTATTTTGTTTCTGCCTGCTGTGATGAAGACTGATGAGGATTTTCTGCATATATCTTCATTGGTTGTTTTCCTTTGTCGACAGTCGCTACTGTTCATGATTTCTTTTCAAACACTCTGGTTGTCTTGGATTTTTTGTGAGAATCCATATGTTTGATTTCTTACTTAAGACTGCTAACCTTACTGAGTAGCTTCTCGAAGGATTTGATGGTAAGTCCCTTGAGCATGAAAGATATTGGTCCATGAAAGATTTTGAGTAGGATCTCAAACACATGATGTTCTTGTAGCTAAGGTTCGCACTTCATGCTAAGGTTTTTCCACCTCAAAATGTAGTCCACTAAAGTCTTGTTGGGCTTTTGTTTCTCCATCATGAGTTCTCCTATGGAAACATGATGTTGCACTCCGATGAATCTCTTTATAAATAATTGTTCCTACTCGGTGAATGTTTTAACCGATCCATTGGGCAAATCAGCATACCAATCAAAAGCAACTCCTGACAGGCTGCTGACAAACCGTTGATAGAGTAAAGCTTCGTTATTTCTTGTATTGCCACAACTGGCTTGGAAGTGTGCTAGGTTTTGTCTAGGATTTCTGGTCCCATCAAATATCTTGAAGTTTGAGAATACGAAACCATTAGGGAAAGGTACGACATCGAACTCTTTTAGGTAAGGTCTACCTTTTAGAATCAATGCACCACCCTTAGATTGGGTTAAGGCATCTCGAATTTGCTTGACCATCTGTTTGAATTATTTCTCTGGCATGGCACCCGGTGGAGAATCCTTCTTCGGTTGCTCATCTCTGTTTGTTGAGACAACCTCTCTTCTTTCATATGTAATATGTATGATTTCTGATTAGTTGATCTCTAAAGATGCTAGTTGCGGTGCTTGTGACTGCCCTTGAATAATGGCCATAGAGGTCATGACGGCGGCCATCTCTTCTATTATTTTCTCCAATAGGCTGACTTGCTCATCCCTTAGGAGGATAGCCCTACGCAGCTCATCTACAATGTTATCTTCAGTAGAAGGTTGAGCGTCACGCGCAGATGCAGTGGCCCTGGTTTCAATAACATGGACATCCATGAAATCTTCTTCGAGGCAATCGTTATAGTCAAAATTTTCACCATCATCATCGATGGAAACTCCATGTTCCCGAGCCAACTCAAAAATCTTGACTCTGAGCTTTTCAAATTTTTCTTCAATTATCGATTCTTGAAACATCTTAAGATCTGGAGAACCCTGTTGGACATCCACTACTTGTTCTTCCATCTCGCTGGCAATCGTTACGATGATGTCAGATATTTCGAACCCGGGTTTCATTCCATGATCTTGCCCTTTGGGTTCACTGGACTGTATCGGTGCAACAACCTTAGAGATCCATATTTTCCTTTTTGACGATGATGTCTCAGGACGGAGTGTCCTAGCAGAAACATTAGCATGTAGAGGAGAAATATGCTCCCCATGGTGTAAAATAGATAAAATAGCAGGTAACCTCTTTGTCTTTTCCTTTTTAGGAATATCTTTGTGATGTGTGCTTGGTAGGATTCTCGGACCCAGTCTTGGCTTTGCTGGTCGACGGCCTGTGGTTTTGGTAGCGATGGAATCTGTAGTAATAGCGACAGTGTCAACCCTGTTTCCCAGGCGGAACCAGATGGGAATGCGAGTGGGTAGATTTTCATTTAACTTTTTTTTGGCGGACTTGATGTCCCTTAAAATCTCTTCCTTCATTTGACAGTATATTGAATGTCCCACTCATTTAAGTAACTCACGGACTGAACAACCCTCTTTGACAGCTAGTCTCTAAAAAATTGAGCTGACTCGAGTGATAGGGGCTGGCTTCTTTTTCTTTCTATCATATCCACGAAGTGATGGTAACACAACAACAATCTTCTGGACACTCTCATGTCCGTCGGTGTCCACTAGAGGATGAAATATGCTTCCTCGCAGCAGTGGATATATTTCTGATAGTTCAAATTCCTCTTGGTGAGGCTCTTCCTCAACGGGTGCTTTCTCAGGAGCTTATGCTTCAGCAGCTTTCCAAATCCTCCTGTTGGGATTTCTTTTCTGAGTTGGGTTTAGCAGTACAATCTTTGAACTTGATCCGATTTCAAACATTGAAGGTAGAACAGTTAATCCTTCAGTTGGATCCTCAACAATCATTATTTCTTTTCCTTTGGTAGCGGGAACAGTAGGTTTGGCAGGCGCTGCGGTGGCAATAGTAGTCTTATCCTTCTTGTAAGATGAGAAGTCCTGAAGACAGTTCAGGTTGAACTCAGCAGACGACTCTTAAATTTTTGGAGGACTGCTTTCATCACAAAGAACAAAGTTTTCCCGAGGATAACCTCGAGGTCTTCAAACCAGGCTTCGAACTTAATGGTGGGAGCAACGTTGCGGGCTTCATGGCTTGTTGGCAAGTTGCAGAAAAAAGTCAGCATTGGGCAGGCCATTGCAGCAGCTTTAGAAGAAGAAAGTTTCGGGGTTAATTATATGGCCAAAACCTTATAATCTTAGTGCAAGCACTAAAAATTAACAGAGGTTAATTTGTAGACCGGGTAAGTTTTAGTTTGTAGAGATTTTGAAAATTTTAATAAAAAGGTGGTTTGAAAGTAGAAAAAATTTAATTTGTAAAAATGAAAATTTGAAGTGCGTGCAACACAACATAACTTTGATTTAATTTGCAAAATAACAAATCAGATTTTGAAGGGAGATGTGAAGTGTTTAGGACCCAGTGTAAGACCCATTTAACAACTCACAATGCCCAAGTGGAATTTAGTCCACCAACACACCTATTGGGGTCCAACCCCACATGAAGATTTGAAGAGTCTTTAATGGCCTCCTAAACCCCTCTGTTCAAAGTTGGTTGAACAAGTAGTCTTGAAGTCTAAAGAGTTAACCGTATATTCTTAAGTTAGAAATGGGTAAAGCATGTCAATGGAAGAAGGGTAATTTTGGTTCATAAGGGACATGAACGCATTACCAATGTATGAAGATAATTTTTCTTTGCTTAAATAGAGAGAAAAGCTTATCCCTAGCGGAGTCGCCAGAAGGTGTCAGCTTTATTTTGGTTTGGGGGAGTTGTCCGTAAGAAGCTGTCGATCACCGGAATTGAAATCTCGTCGCCCACTTCGGAAGGACGTTTTAATGTTTAGAAAATTATGAAATCAAACTGACCTCATATTTTTATAGTTTAAATGAAAGAGCACTATACCTCAAATCTTGTATCTATCTCGAATAAACACAAGACTTAGGGATGAGGCTCGTTCAAATAAACTAAAAAATGTATGTCATCTATTTGGTCTACGAAACCATTTTATTTGTCGATAATTTCCCGTATTTAATATGAAGAATGAAATAGGGTTTATATTAAGCTGGGTTCAAGAAAAGCTTCCTATAAGGGCAAGCCCTTATAGTTAATTACATCTTAAATGACCGAAGTCATCTAAGAAAAATCTCAATAAAAATCAAGAAATATTAACCTCAAGAAATTCAAAGGAAAGGACTTTTCAATGATATGGGACAAAGAGGTGTGAAATGGGATTGGCTCAAATTTAGAATATTTTATTTTTGGAATCCAAAGGAATAAGAATTAGGGGATGACATAGATCTGGAGGAGAACCTCGGTGCCTTCCCAGTCTATCCTTTTATTTGGCTTCAGTTTTGAGGAGAAATATTTATGTGTTTCATCTTGCCAATTTTATTTGTTAGGGCTTACATTCATATGAGACAATCACACGAATAGCCTGGAAGATGTGAGGATTTAGGTCGGGACGACTGATAACTTCAGAATCCTAAGACGAGTAAAGGCTTATATTGTACAGCAGAGCTGTACAAAGGCTTAAAGATGAGTTGAGGATTTATGTTACATAAGCAGACTACCTCGAAGTTTTATGGCTTGGTTGTTTAATTCTATGGAAGGAAGTTGGTTGCTAATGTAGACGTGTTTTGCTATTGAAGATGGTCGTGCTGCCCACCATGCTAGCTCCAAGCTCCTTGTCGTGACGAGTTTGAGTTTTCTAGGGTGTCAAGTTATGATGTCAAATCAGGTGGCCCAATTGTTGTAGTTCTTTAAATTTTATAGGGGATGTTAAAGTTGATTAAAGCGACACCGGTTAAGATCCCACGGTTCCCTCATTCTTGAACCACTATTTTCTATTGGATTCACTTAGTCCAAATGAATTTACTAAACTCAACTTAATGAGTTCCGACCTTGGGAAGCCTCGTTAGCAACCGTAGGTTACCTCCTCCGAGGGGTTCCCGATCTTCCAATAAGGACATTTTAATTTAGCGGAAAACCTCGTTAGCAACCGTAGGTTACCTCCTCCGAGGGTTCCCGATCTTCCAATAGAGAGGGAAGCCTCGTTAGCAATCATAGGTTACCTCCTCCGAGGAATTCCCGATCATCCTATAGAGATAGAAGCCTCGTTAGCAACCGTAGGTTACCTCCTCCTAGGGGTTCCCGATCTTCCAATGGAGACATTTTATGTCCAAATGAATTTACTAAACTCAACTTAATGAGTTCCATAATTTCATTTAGACCGTGGGAAGACCTCGATTAGCAACTGTAGGTTACCTCCTCCGAGGGGTTCCTGATCATCCAATAGAGACGTCTTAATTTAGTTGTAGTTGTTGTTTTGTGTGATGTTTGTGTTAAATTTTGAGTTGTTTTATATTTTGAACGTTGTGGCAGTGAATTTTATCTTGGTTGATCTTAACTTTAGTTTTGGTTTTAGTTTTTTGGCTATCCTGATAGTTTTAGTTTTCATGTAGGGTGGCATTGTTGTTTATCATGCCAGTTTTGCAAGTATAAAAAGTACAAGAAAGATAACGTGTAAACTGTAAAAACGTACCTGGCAAGACTTCACGTTCTACCACCTGAAGCTCAAAATGCATGTCACGGCATTTTATATGAAGGAGGAAAGTAAATTTTTGGCGACCTACATAACCCTAGGTCATATCTTGGTGGGTCCTTAGAAGTTTAATTAAGGATGATTTTGTTAAGCAAAGCGCAATAAGTTTAGTAGACCTCTGAGGTATCCAACAAGTTAGGAAGAAGAAGAAGGTCCATGTTTCCCTCTTATCACCTGGTAAAAAGCCTTGAGCTCATTTAAATTTTTTATGCTGCTTAATAGTTCATCCTATGAAAGCTCTAATTTTCAATGAACATTAATGTCCTAATTATCCCTAATTATAGGGTAATTATCATTTGTAATTTAATTTTGAAGATTATGTGAATGAAGACCCTTAAAGGTGGGGGGAGGGGGGCAAGCTAGTGTTGTTGGAACACTTGGCCAAATTTTGGTCCTAATTAGGGTTGTGGTGTTTTAAAGGTGTTAAATTTTAGCTATGTTTGCTTTCCTAATCCTCATTTAATCAATCTTGATTTAACTTAAATCACTACTAAGCCCTTAAGACCTAGGTGAGTGTGTTAATTAATTTTGAAAAAGTTTAAATTTTGGGTGATCATGATTCATTATTTGAGTTTCATTTGATCATCAAAGAGGGGTATTAAATTGATTAATTATTAACTTCAAAATTCATACCCCTAATTTGGCCAAAACTTAAATCCTCTAATTTGAACATCTCACATCAAAACTTAAAACTGTAAACCAAATTGGGGGCTTTAGCTTGTCACTCTAAAGTCCTCTAATTCTAAACTCTTTAAAGTTTATTTCCCTATATATTTGCACTCAATCATATGAATTACATTCTCATCCATACAGTTTCATGTGATTCTTACCATTAATTGACTGAGACAAGACCATCTCGGATATTACATGTTCTCACAACAAATATTAACATCTTAATTGGCCAAATGAATAAGAAATGAAGTACAAGGTTTAAAATCCTCACAACTTATTCCAACATTAAAGATTAATACTTCACACAACTTCCATCCAATACTTAATCATAAAGAAAACTACTAAAAATTCATTATTTGAATTTCATTTGAACATCAAATATGGGTGATCATGATTCCCTTACTCCCTCTCTCACTTATCTCTCTCTCCCTTTCTCTATAACTCCTTATTTCCCTCACTCTATTTAGCTTCCTTTATGTTTGTCTCTATCTCTCAAACAAACACTCTCTCCCCTCTTTGGTATTTTTTCTCTTTCTCTCACACTCTCTATAGGTCTCTCTCTATCTTCTCTCTCAAACACACTCTTTTCTCTCTCTGCCTCCCTCTCTCTTGGTCTATCACTCTCTCTCACTCGCCCTCTCAAGCAATCTGACTTCTTTCTCTCCCTTTCCAGCTCTCTCACACTCTCTCCTTCCTTCTCCCATCTCCTCTCCCTCCCACCTCTCTTTCATTATCTCTCCTTCCCTCTTTCTTACTCTCTCTCTCTTCTCTATCCCTACACTCTCTTTGACTCTCCCTCCCTCCATAACTCCCTCTCTATCTTCTCTTACTCTCACTTCTCTCACTATATTTTATCTCTCACTAGCTATATCTCAATATCTTTATCTCCCTTCCTACCTCTATCATGTGAGGGGTAGAAACGGGGAGAAAGAGATAACGAGAGAGAGTGAGAGAGAGATAAAGAGACCGCGGAGAGAAAGGAACGGGAAAAGAAAGAAAGTGAGAGAGAGAGTGAGGTTGCTAGAATGAGAGAGATGGAGAGAGACCGAGATAGAGAGATAAAAAAGAGAGTAGTTAATAGAGGGAGAGAGAGGAATGAATGTTTATGTGTAGGAGAGAGAGCGAGCAAAGGGAGGGAGGCATATTTTTCTCTCCTACCCTTCTCACTCTCTCATTCTCTCTATATCATAAGCCATCTCTCTCTCTCTTTAAATTTCTTTTTTATTCTCTCCCTCCCTTTCTCGCTCCTCATATCTCTCTTGCCGCATCCCCATCTCTCTCCCTCTCCCTCTCAAACTCAACCCCTCTCCCACACTCATTCTCATGCTCTCTCTCTCCATACATCTCTTATTTCCCTCAATTTCTCCCCTATCTTTCTTCTCTCACACACACATAAACCTTCTTTCTCACCATTTCTATAATTCTATCTCACTATCTCTCTCTCTTTTATAAATTCTCTCCCTATCCCTCCTTCCTCTCTCACTTGTCACATTGAGGCTGAATTTGAGTTTGGGAGGTTTTGGGAATTTTTGGGATTTTTTGGAATTTTGGGCTAAAGTGGGGCATTTTGATAATTTGGCCAATTCGGGAATTTTGCGTAGTTTGGGTGTTTTCAAGGTGTTTGAAATGATTTTTGAACCAAGTTGGGTATTTTGGCTAGATTTGGAAATTTTGGCCAAATTTAGGGTCCAAAGGGTATCTAGGTAATTTGGGGGAGTTTAGGGGCACAAGGCTAGGTTGGGTATCTTAGTAGAGTTGGAGTACCAACCACCATTAATAAGCCATGGACCAATAGAAAACCCATTTTGGATCCTCTATGTAGTTGTAGAATTCCTAATGGTGAGGGTTCCATGTCTAGTTTTCTAAGAATAGTCATTAGGAAAGTTTTATGGTTAGACCTTAGGCTACTAAAGAGGAAAAACTAAACCACAACAAAAAGTGAAGTCAACAGTTGTTATACAAATTTATCCCAACGAGAGATTTGATGCAAGATGTATTAACTTTCTGACGAATGAAAATGATAATTGAGAAATTAGAGATGAGGGGATATGCTAGTCTCTCTGCTTCACTGCTTAATTCAATATCAAAACAATGATATTTCTTAATATCTGCAAAATTACTCCCTACCATGAAGATTAGTAGAGTTACAAGAGAAAGTGTCATTTTAAACTATTACATTAAAGTGGAAAAGCTCATTGATGTGGGATTGATTATTTTCAAATCTATTATGAGTATTTTTTTTAATGGGCCAATATATGGATTGGGGCAGCTTTCTACAATTTTTCTACTTTGCAATCAATCTCAAGTGCCATATGAAAGTTGGGAAAAAAATATTATTACCTTGGGAGCCCATAATTCCTATTGATAACAATTATATTGGGAATGGTAATGAAGCATTAGATATTATTTTGGATAATTCATCACATTCTTCAACACCATTAATGTCACAAACAATTGGAAGTTCAATAGCTTTGGAGAAGAAAATGAAGAAAATAGAAAGAGAACTTCAGAGTATTATGAATGCAATAAGAAATTTTAACTTCCTTTTTTATCTCCTAGATTGAAGGATGAAGAATGACTTTAATCATACTGGAATAATTGAAGCAGGATTGGTGCAGATGTTCAAGAGAAATGGATGGATCAATGAAAATTTTGGGGGTGGAAAGCAGCAATGAGGGAACAATTGAAGCAGGATTGGTGCATATGTTCAAGAGAAATGGATGGATCAATGAAGCTTGGATTTGGTTTATTTTGGTCACATTGAGGGTGAATTTGAGTTTGGGATTGAAATTTGGGGAGATTGGGATCAAATTGATGGACATTTGAGTAAAATTTGGGGAAATTTGGGCCTTTAAAGGCAATTTGGGGGTTTTGATGAAAGATGGTCAAATTGGCCAAATTGGGTCATGTGGTAGTTAAAAAAAATTAAATTGGAATATTTGGAATATTTTGGGAATTTTTGGGATTTTTTAGAATTTTTGAAATTTGGGGCCCATTAGGGACATTTTGGTTATTTGGCAATTTTTTGGTGATTTTGGGTAATTTGGGTGTTTTCAAAAGGTTTGAAATGATTTTTGAACAAGTTTGGGTATTTTGGATAAATTTGGGAATTTTGATCAAATTTAGGGTTTCAAGGGTATTTAGGTAATTTGGGTAGGTTTAGGGGCAAAAGGCTAGATTATGTATTTTGGGTAAAATTGGGGAACTAACCACCAAAAGTAAGTCATAGATCAATGGAAACCCCATTTGGGTCCTCTATGTACTAGTCTTAGCTAAACCCTAGCCTAGGCCTAGTAGGTTTAGGGGACCATCTACATGAGTTTCCCAAAGGCTCACGGGACCAAAGCCAAGAAATTCTAGGTTTAGGGTAGTGAGTGAAGTGAGTGCCTTAGCTCTAGACCAACACCCCAGGTCAAACCTAAGGTCAAATAGCCCTATACTAACTCTCCTTGAGCTCCCTCATAATGACCCCACCTACTAAGTGCTAGAGGTTAGGGCCGATATGTGAAACTCTAAGTTGAATAAAGAAGAGTTTAGAATTTGTAATGGTGAGGGTGCTTTTTTCTAGTTCTCTAAGAGTAGTCAATAGAAAGTCATATGGCTAAACCCTAAGCTACTAAAGAAAAAGACTAGACCTCAACCAAAAGTGAGCTCAACAGTCTTATATCCGATAGCGAGGAGAAAGTGGATGTCATACTCATGCCACTTCTCAAAAGATGTCAATTGTTGATTTTAGGAAAAGAATGCTAGGAGACTTACATCTTATCCTAAAAAAAAGCTAAAGGAAAGCCATATCTCCATGTGAGGAAGATCTTATATCCAATAGAGAGGAGAAAGTGGATGTCATACTCCATTGAAGGAGGTCTTATACCACTTCTCAAAAGATGTCAAATGTCAATTTTAGGAAAACATACTAAGAGACATACATCCTATCCTAAAGAAAAGCTAAAGGATAGTTGTATCTTTGTGTTAGGAAGGTCTTATATCTGATAGCGAGGAGAAAGTGGATGCCATACTCTATTGATGGAGGTCTTATACCACTTCTTGAAGATGTCGAGTGTCAATTTTAGGAGAGGAAGACTAGGAGACTTACATCTTATCCTAAAGAAAAGCTAAAGGAAGCCATATCTCTGTGTCAGGAAAGTCTTATATGCGATAGCTATGAGAAAGTGAATGTCATACTCCATTGAAGGAGGTCTTATACCACTTCTCAAAATATGTCAAATGTCGATTTTAGGAAAGGAATGCTAGGAGACTTACATCCTATCCTAAAGAAAAGCTAAAGGAAAGCCATAACTTTGTGTCACGAAGGTCTTACATCATATAGCTAAGAGAAAGTGTGCAAAATGCACAAAAAAGATTAAATTATTGATATATCAATCAAAAATTAACTCTTTATATCATTTAAATACTTTTTATTTATTTTTTATTCATGTTTTTTCATTTTGTTTTTTTTCTTTTCTTTTCCTTTAACTGTATGTGTTTATCTTGACATTTATGGATCTGCACAAGCACTATTAAGAACTGGGGATTTTGTTTGTTTTTTTGTTTTTATGTAACAAAACTAGAGTTTCATTTCATTACAAAGGATAACATATGGTGATACAAAAGTTGTCAATAGTACATCATATATCACAAGCAAAATGTCATGACAAGACTATCATCAAAACATCATAGCAAAAAGTTATCAGATTTATCTTTTTTGATAATTTTTTATAATTGAAAATAAAGTAAACAACTACTAAAATTTAACCAGATTTTTGTATGATGAAAGTAATAAAAATAAAATATCTTTTTCCTTATCATGAATAAGTAACAAGTATAAGAATTCTGTTGTGGAAGTATTTACATTGTATTATGTCAAATGGGATCAATATTATTCTTTACCCTTACTAGAGATGCTATAAAGAACATTGGCTAATCTAAAGTTTGAATAATCCATAAGACGGGTTAAGCAGGGAAGATACTAGCTCTCACTCTAGAGTTCCCTCTTCTCCCTCTACCCGGGGGTTAACTTCTCGTAATCAAAACCTAAAACAATAGACCAAATTAGGGATTTTAGCTTATCACTCTAATGTCTTCTAACTCTACACCCTTTAAAGTTTATTTCCCTATTTATTTGCACTCAACCATATGAATTACATTCTCATCCAGACAATCTCATGTAATTCTACCATTAGTTGACTGAGATAACACCATTACGGATCTTACATGTTCTCACAACAGGTATTAAAATCTTAATTGGCCAGATCAAGAAGTAAATGAGGTACAAGAATTAAATCATCACAACTTATTCCAACATTATAGATAAATATTTCACACAACTTCCATCCAACAATTGATTACTTATCATTTTAAGAAAAAAAATATAAATAAAATTACTCAAAATTCTTGGAGAAAACACAACAACTCTTAAGTTTAAAAATAGAAATCATGTAAAAACACACGAAGTCTAAATTAAAACCTAATGTAGTTTCAAATATTAAAACTTATCTCAAATTCCTCTCCACCAAACTCTTGAAATTCTTTTGAATCACTTCCTTTCTCTTACAATCCTCACAAGGTCTGGTCGCCCAACCTTAGAGGATTAAAATCTCTCTCTTATCCTATATCTCTCTTTATCTCTCAAAAGTACCACCTCGATCCTCAAAATCAATTCTCTACATTCAATCCAAGTCCTTCTTTTTATGGTTTTCCAAAAGGTTCCTTAGTGTCTCTTCAAAATATGTCCACATTCAATGAATATTCCAAGAGTTGCCGCTTTTCAATAGCCATTTCAATGTATTTTCGTGCTCATTAACTGTAATTCACGTTTTCACTAAGATTTTCTTCAAGCACACCTTAGAAATTCATCCAAAATTCCTTGAATTTTCATCATAACTACCCCTGGTGGGTAAGCGTGAGGTCTTCTACGCTTAGGCAAGACCTTTTCTACCTCATTGTGCTTAAGCATTAGTCCTAGTTTCTTGTGCACCACAGTTCATTTTCACACCTTCTTTATTTTTGCTCCAAATTTGATCTTTTTTCACTCCTTTCACCATACTTCATCCATTTAACTGTACCTGAAAGGAAAACACACAAATACCTTCCATTAAAGTACAATATCTCAAAAATAGGTATAAAAATGTATATATAAATGTTATCTATTTTATGTGTATCAAAATCCCTCAAACTTAAAATGTTACTTGTCCTTAAGTGACACTCCAATCTTTCAAAACCAAAATAAGTAGATTATGCAAATGAGTTTCGTTAGGATATTCTAAAGTTTTGTTCAAAAAATATAATAGCCAATTTAGATAAAACTTTATAAATGAGGGCAACATAGAGTTCAGAAACTTTTAATGTGAAGAAGTCTGAAAATTTGAGTTCCTTTCTAGTTCACAAATACTTGTAGATTTTCCAAATATAGGGTTTAGGCGATATATCTCCCCCACTTAAAGTTTTTATTAAGAATAATCATACTTACTAAATTATATCCTTAAGCTTAAGAGTTTCTCAAGTTTTATACTTTAAAAATATTGGATGTGGAACCAATTTTTGATTAGACACTAATCCTCAAGCTTATCCTCCCTATTTCAACTTTACTTTTCTTTTTATTTTTTTATTTTTATTTTTCTTTTTCTTTCGGGATCTTTTTAATCTTTATTTTTTTAAAGTGAGAATTACTATTTCTAGATAGGCATTTAATGGTTTTGAATTCCACTCTTCCTTTCCTAAAGTAAAAGTATAATATATATACTTTAAAATAAAATAATAGTTTTGAAAATTGTTTTTAATAAAAGAAAGTTAAGTCTTGAAAATAAAAGTCAAATCCTTCTAAATTTTTCAAAAATACAACTTCTTCTACTAATGATAGTTACATAATATTCATCTTTTCTACATTAAAAATTTTTAACTTAAATTTTTTCTTCATCACTATAAGTTTCAACTAAACTGTCTTACTCATTTCTATATTCAAAATTTATCTTCCATAATATAACTTCATATGCATAATCATTTCTTTCCAAATCAAAATTAAAGTTAGTTGTTGCACATTTGAGAACAAATAAAATTCAAGTTTTAAAAATTGATTTTTTATTCCCTCAGACTTAAATTTTTAATTAGATAAACCATTTTAGCATAATATATATAGAAGGAATGAATACTAAAAATAGCATGCTTACAGGAATTTTTGTATCCTAAACATACAAGTACAAAAACTAATAATATGAGTAAAAATTACTTGATCAAATTTAACTTAATTTTAAGATATATGAGATTCATTACACTTCTATTTAGTGGAGGATAATGTAAATACAAATAAACACAAACTAACATAAATTCATAACTACAACATAAAGAAAGTACATGGTAGTAAATTGAAAATTTAAACATGAAATTCTTAAGTGACAATTAGCAATATTCTAAACCTTCCTAATATCTCTGGAATAAGTTCTTCACAAACTATTACAATACAACTAAATAGCCATGTTCACAAAATTAATACCACAGAAAAAATAAAACATAACTACTCACAACAATAGAAATATATTTTTAAACATCACTACATTATCCAACACAACACATAACAACACACATATTAACAGCAGTCCAAACACGTACAATAAACAATAACATATGAAAGAATAGCAGTCTAAATAACTACAACACAAAAAAGTTCATACAATTAAAATATTCAAATCAATCCTCTTCCTCCTCCTCCTCCTCATCATCATCATCCTAAAATTTTGTAGGCTTACAGTGAGGGTAATGTGGATACGATGGAAATACTACACTTTGGTCACACCTGCTAAGGTGTTCCAAAGATGTGTGATATTTTTCTTCATAATCGATATGTCTCTTCATATATGTATCAATATTTCCTACATAATTCTTTAAATTAGTACCTTATCTTTAGTGGAGTTGATGTTATCTAACATCCTCTACATTAATTGTGATTGCACATTAGGACTAGTCGACTGGCTTTATGATGTAGATGCTCGTGAAGTAGAAACACGAGGTGTAGAAGCACCTAAACCTCTTGAAGATCCTCCTTTCTAGCCAAATATAGAATGCTCTGAATAAGATTACACATTGAAACATTTCATAGACTTTAGTGGCTATAGAATGTCCTCCCAACTATCAAATCTCACACCAGCCTACTCACATAAAGAAAATATTAAGGTTGCAAATCTTAATCCTGCAGTAATGACAACTATTGAAAAAATAGTAATTTCCTGATAGATTAAGGATCCAATATAAATCAACATCAACTGTTGAATACATTAGTTAAGATTGACTTTCTCTTGTAACTTCACTCAGATTGATTGGTAGGGAGGATACGAGCTGAAATAAAATAGTGCCATGCTTTTTCCATGGCTTTAAGCTTTGATGCAAGAAAATTCACTCTCCTATCATTCGTTATTTTCCATAATCCTCTTCTCGCAGTCTATGAATCCTTTGTATAACTCTTACGCACTTTGACTCATGAACCTCTTCTTAATGGTTTCTTCTTTATTCTTCATTTACATCTCCCAAAAAGACATAATTGTATGTTCTCTCACTCTTTTTCTCATCACTTAGACTTTAGGATGAAAATTTAAAGTGGGGTGACAATTCTCTTCATTCCTAAGCTATTTATTGGAATTGGATGAAGCTTGGACCCACTACTAACGTTCAAAAACCACTAAACCACGTTTAAAGCCACTAAAAAACATATAAAGCTTCTAAAATATTAATTAAACACATTTTTAAACAGTCGCGCTTAAGCGTCGAGTGTTGACGCTTAAGCACTGGTGCTTACTTTAGCACAGATCTACTTAGCATCCAAATTTGCACTCTAACTCGTCTAAGTCATAATTTAAGGTCTTAGAATCTTTACTATATCATTATATATTCAAAAATACTATCACATTTTCCTTAATCAAACACAACAACATAATATTTAAAATAAATACACACTGATAAGTGTGGGTTGCCTGATCCCAATTTTTTGTATGTAAGGATTTATGAAGTTGACACCACTACGGCGCCAAAAACTTGATCCTTGTAAGCAAAGTAAGTTGTATAAAATATATATAATTATAGGCAATTAATAATGAGATTCTACACAAGTATACGTATCATTTTCAAGTAATAAAGGACTTTCTATACAAGCCCCAAATATCAATCCTATGGGGAAGGTGTAAATTGGGAATGATAAGTTTTACTAGGAAAATTAAAGAAAATCAAAAGAAATCACTGTCACTAATTCCGAATGTTGAGATATTATCAAAACTAAAGTACTTAACTATTAGCAAAACAAAAATACAAAGTTTAAAAAGTAAATACTAATCTACTAACTATGTTTATGTAATGAAGATTTCTTATGTGAAAAAGCATCCTTCCCACTATAATGAGGTTCTGGTGAAATGATATGAGATAAATGTTTATAATATGTATTGTGCCAAATAGGAGCAATTATAATTCTCACAATACATAGAAAATCATTGGCTAATCCTAGGTTTAGTCCCTAAATCCATGGCTAGGCTAGGAGGATACCAGCTTCCACTCTAGAGCTCCCACTTTCCTTCATTTGAAGGCTAACTCTCACTTTAGTTTTTAACACTAAGACCAAATTGGGGATTTTAGTCTGTCATCCTAACGATTCTCCAATTCTAGACCTAACAAGGAATATTTCTCTATTTATTTGCACTTAATTCCATGAACGAATTTCTCCTCCATGAAATCAAATGTGATTCTCACTCTGTTGCAGAACTCATACTCCATTTCCTGGATCATATGTTTCCCAATATATTTTAACAATTCAATTGGCCAAATCAAAATGTAAATTAAGTTCTGAGTTGAAAAATCATCACAATTATTTTATTTTTTAATATTGACACATTATATTATGTCTTCATTTCACCATATCTCAAAGTAATGAGAAAGATAGAGGGAACTACTCAGATTTCATGAGAAAGACACAACAAAACACAAAGTTCATATATAAAAGAAATTTCATACAGCACTAATAAACAAAAAAAAAACTTATCTGAAACTCTTTCTCAAAGCAAATCCTTTGTAGCATTTCCTTAGAAATGCAGGAAGAAGAAATTCTCTTTTTTCTCCTTCTCTAACACTCTTACAAAAAGTTTCACACTAAATCTCACCACAAAAACTCTATATTATAAAAGAAAAATCACTAATGGACTCCAATGTGGTGGTGGAATGAAGATGAATTATGAAGAACGACAAAAATGGAGCGTGGTGGAATGTTTTGGAGTGAAAAGGAGTCAATTTCCTGATGAATTTCAGCTCCAAATAAAGCCCAAGGTCAGTTCTCCAAGAGGTGCCTCCAAAAAATCTTAAAAAATCATCCAAATAAATTGAACCTTCTAGAAATGGGGGATGAACCGCCTTTGGTTCCATCGGCGCTAGTCTAGCGTCGTCGGTGCTGAGTAAAAATTTCAGCTGTTCTGTTGTTCTACGCCATCGGCATTGCCCTTGGCGCGGTTGTCTCTGAGTACTTCTTAAAAAACGTCATTTTGACTCCAAATTCCATCCTTTTTGCTTCATTTTTTCTTTAAGTCCTAAAAATCAACAACCTCCAAGAAAAAAATCAAAATACCTTCCATTAAGGTGCAATATCACAAAAAATAAGTACAAAATATGGGTCTAAAAATGCATTTATTTTTGGTGTATCAAAATCCCCCAAAAATACATGTTACTTGTCCTCAAGTAACTCCTCTACTACATAAAAAAATATGACTTATGGTAATGAATTTAACTCCTAGATTTCCATATTTAAGTTCTCTAAACATAATAGTATAACTTAAGAAAAATACAAAATAGCTCTAGTTAATACTAAAGGTGCTAGGATATTCAATAATTAAGTCTAAGATTTCTAATCCTCTATTTATTTCAAGAAAAATTGCAATTTGTCATATTAAAGTCACTTAGAAAATTCATATGAAAAAGAACTTCATAAAACTTTATTAATCATTAAGCTAATACTTAAATAAAAAGTTTAGAAATTGTGTCCCTGTCTTTTTCGTTAAGTTTATTCCAGTGAAACCAATTTTTAATTAGGCATCTCCTCAAACTTCTCCCCACGTCTTTTTTTCTTTTTTCTTTACTTTTCAGGATCATTTTTAATCCCCCTTTTTTTTTTTTTTTATCTATGTGAGTATTACTATATCTAGATAGCCTTTAATGATTTTGAACTTCACTATCCTCTTCTTAAAGTTAAAAACTTTTTACATTTCTTGACCTAACAAATTTATATTAACTTAAAAATTACATATTTAAATCTTTTCTTTTTACATGAACCTTTAAGATTTTTAATATTTCAAAAGTACAATTTTCTTTACTTTTAAAGTTAAAAACTTTTTACATTTTTTTCTCTATCCTCTTTTTAAAGTTAAACTTTTTACATTTTTTTCACTTAACAAATTTATATTAACTTAAAGATTTCATAAAGTTTAAAAACTTTTACATTTCTTCACTTAACAAATTTATATTAACTTAAAGATTTCATAAAGTTTAATTCTTTAAAAACTTATTACATTTCTTCACTTAACAAATTTATATTAACTTAAAGATTTCATAAACTTTAATTCTTTTTCTTTTTACAATAATCTTTTAATATTTTTAATACTTAAAAAATATAAATTCCTTTACTTAAAATAGAAAAACATAGTCTTATTATCTTTTACCAAATATCTTAGTCTCTAGAATTAACCTTTATTATTGAAAAATTTTTACATAAATTTACTATATATTTAGAAACATAAATATAGTTATCCAAAGTTAACCCATAATAACAAAGGTCATGTTAAATTTAAAATTTTTGAAAATATAGTTAAGTGAGGACAAATAAAATTATGTTCTCTCTTTTCTTTTTTTAAAATAATTTTTCTCCCCCCCCCCAAAAACTTAAATTTTTTTAAAATATTTACATGAAGAACTTTAAAAATAAATGTGTGAAAGAAAACATTAAATACATAAGGAAAATTCATACTATTGAAGATTCTATTTTTTACAAATAAATTCTGAAATACTGCAGGTGGTAATATGAAAAACTACACGGTTTAAAACATTAAATTGCACATAATATATATAGAATTTGCTGAGAAAGAGTTAATTACAATACATATAACAAAGTGCTGAAACTAACAACAGAACTAAACTAAATTCTAAAAATGAAAAGAGTATTAAAAATTACAAATTCACATTACAACATAACAACAAAGACTCAACAATTTCATAAAATAAACTATACAATCACAAAGTACAACACAAACAAACAAACAAACAAAAAGATCACCAGTCATCATCTTCTTCATCATAACATCTAACTTCAAGGTGAATAGGGAACTGAACTGTATGATAACCCCTCAGGTATTGCACTAAAATATCATCATAAGCAGCATCATGTTCAAACTTCTAGCGAATCAGATCATTTGTATGAGCATTTTTGGCCTCCATGTTCTGGATCCTCTGATCCATCCTTAAAATATCTCTCTGCTGAATCATCATCTGGTCCATTAACTCCCTGTTACTGGGGTCCCTTGAAGTAGGCTCACTTAATGTAGGGGTCCTAGAAGTAAAAGGAATATCTCAGGCCTCACTTCCAGATCTCCAATAAACATGGGACTCATAAGTCTTAATGTTTGCATACCCAATCGGTCTCTGAGGCTCAATCCTCTCCTCATCAGGTCTAAAATCAACTCCTACACGCTCACAAAGTGTATAAATGAGAGCAGGGTGTGCCAATCCACCAGTGGTCTCTCCTAGAGCAGTAGATCGATTGTTCATATAAATGATAGAGCCTACATTTATATCCATCACTTGCTGAATACAATAGTTCAAGATGGCTCTATCCTTGGTCACTTCACTATGATGGTTTGTTGAAATCATCCTCCCAAAAATAAAATAATGTCAGGCCTTAGATACTACATTTAACACAGAAAGGTGAAAGTTGACGTTAACTCCATTCTTTACTTTCCAAGCCCCTTTCCCAACAGTCAGAAAAGAAATAACCTCAACTAAGGCCTCATTTGTGGAAGAGAATGAATGATACTGCATCTATAAACATCTTTTAACTGATAAAAATCTTTCATTTTTCTTGTAGTAAACTCCATACTTTTTCCTCGAACAAAAAAAAATCATCAGAAGCCTCCAAAAAGTTAACATAAAATTCCATAACTATCCCAGCTATCACATCGGCAGTAAAATAATAGATGTTTTCCCACTGCTGAACAATAATCAATCGTTCAACTTCTTCTCCTGGATTTTTGGAACCTCGATCCAGAATCACTTTCTTATTTTCTCGAATATTATGAAATCGAGTACTAGCTTTAAAGCTAACAAACTTTTGCTCGTCATATTCTATTTTTCTTTTGCTCGATCTAGGTGCCATAAAAAATCTAGAAAAAATTGATACAAATCCGAATAAATTCCAAAATTCCAAAAATCAAAATGTAAATCACTTTAAACTTAAATCCACTAAGTAAAAGTTTTTTACCAAAGCATTTTTACTTTAAAGTGTTGCTCTTACCTTGAGAAATGAAATCTAAAGTTCCTTTGCCTCTAAATTGCCTCAAATTTGCCCAAAATCAAGCTCTGGGTGTGAAAATAGAAGGTTGAAGATGACTTTAGGGGTAAAAATAGAGGTTTTGCGGTGAAAATCATGAATTAAATGGGTTATTACTGCTCTAGGGTCGAAGGCGCCATCGGCGCTGAAGGCCCGAAAATCACTATTTTGATTTTTTTCAAATTTTCAATTTACTTTTAATTTACTCCAAAGTTTTTTAGTATTTTTAAACACAAATTTTTTCTAACAATAATTTACAAATAAAATTTCACAAACAATCATTTTCACAAAAAAACAACAAACTAACTTTTATATATGAAAATACACTTTTTACAAACACATTTCACAAGTCATACATTGATACCTATTAAGCAAACTAATTATAAATCAGAGTCAAAATCAAGCCACAACACTAAACGCTGACACAAAACTATACACATAATCAAAGTTCAAAATTCTAAAGCAAAAACAACCTCACCAAATCAAATAAAATCCACACAATTAAATCAAATACATAAATATTCTTAAGCAAGTAGAGAATCTAAAGTCTCCAATCATTTCGCTTCATCTACAGTTCTTTCACCTCCTCTAATATCTTCCATGGATTGGTAATGAACATATAGGTTGATTGTCAAATTTTCTTCAATTCACCCATTTTCTTTAAACATCCGAACTAATCCTACTTCAAAAGTTCCAGTATGATCAAAAATTTTTTTCATTCTCCAATCAAGGTGATTAAAAAGGTACTTAAGATCTCCCACTGCATTCATAATACTTTGAAGCTCGCTTTCAATTTTCATCAATTTCTTGTCTAAAGCAAGCAACTTCCTACTGTTGTGGTATTAATGGAGTTGAAGCATGTGAAGAATGATCTAGAATAGTATTAAGCGCTTCATTTCCATTACCAACATACTGATCATCAATAGGGATCATGGGTTCCCATGGTAGTAAAAATTTTTCCCAACTTTCATATGGCACTTGGGATTGACAACAAATTAGAAAAAAGGTAGAAGGATGCCCAAGTCCATAAATTGGCCCATTCATAATGATACCCATAATAGATTTATATGTGACTGATCCTATATCAATAGGTGTTTCCATTTAAATATAGTAGTTTAAAATAACACTTTCCTTGGTGACTCTACTAATCTTCATAGTAGGGAGTAATTTTGCACAAACAATAAAATGCCACTGCTTCAAAATTGGATTAAGTGATGAAGCAGGAAAACTAATATATCTTTCATCTCGTACTTTCCACATATCACTTTCATCCGTCAGAAAATCATAAACATCTTGCATAAAATTTCACGTAGGAATGAAATTTGTATAATGACATATTGGAACATTTTCTATCATATACAATTCATTAATCCTCACAGGAGTAAATGGTACAGCCTTACCTCGTCTGAAGTTAACTCCTTGGGTAATTTTATGTACATTTGCATAGAACTCCTTCACTACAAGCATAACAACCGCAGGAGTAGTGTAACACAAAACTTCTCATTGCCTTTGCAAAATGATATTGTCAGCCGAGGCACTTGGACTGATCAAACCATGATTAAAAAATCCTATCTCCTTGATCAATCTCTTCTTCGTAATAAATTTATCGTATAATCTCTGCGCATCAAAACTAATAAAAATTCTTCTATTGAAAACTCCATACCTTGAAGTATTTCTGGAATTGAAAGCCATGGAATCCAAAAATAGGAAGTTTCTAGGCATCCTAGGAAGTTTTTAGGACTTTAAAAATACCTCCCAACGGTTATTATGGAGCAAAATCCCACCAAAGTCTGCCAGAAGTCACCTGAACTGTCAAACCACTCTCAGTGCTGTCGGCGCTCCCGATTGGTGTTGTCGGCACTGAGGTCCATTTTCTTGGGCGCCCTCGGTGCCAGTGGCCAAAATTTTGCGACTTTCATTTTTCATTCAATTTAATTCCAACTTTTTCTCCAATACCAATATTTGACTTAATTTATAATAAATGCAATTGTGTAGGATTATTATCTACTAATATATAAGACACTTATCAAACAAAATAGTAATACATAGACATATATGTATGGCTTGCCTCCCACAAAATGTTGGGTTTAACGTTGTCAGCCTGACACACCATTTGTTTAGTTGGGTTGACTTAACATTAAAACTTCTTTAAATTGAGGTATTTGCCCTTCATAATAATATTTCAGATGATTCCCATTAATTTTAAATACCTTTCTAGTGTTAGGATCTTTAATAACAAAAATTCCATAATGATAGACTTTAATCACTTTAAATGGTCCTAACCATCTGGATTTCAGTTTTCTTGAAAATAATCTCAATCTTGTATTATATAATAGAACTTCTTGTCCAGGTTCAAATTTCTTCTGAATAATATTTTAATCATGCCATATTTTTATTTTTTCTTTATAGATTTTTGCATTATCATGTGCTTCATTTCTTATTTCCTCAAGTTCATTGAGTTGCAATAATCTTTTCTCACCAGCATCTTTTAGATTAAAATTAAATTCCTTAATAGCCCAAAATGCTTTATGCTCTAATTCTACTAGTAAGTGGCATGTTTTTTCCAAATATCAGCCTGTATTGGGACATTCCTATAAAAATCTTATAAGCATTTCTATATGCTCATAATGTAGTATCTAGTCTAGCAGACCAATCCAAATTATAAGGATTTACAGCTTTATCTAAAATACTTTTAATTTCATAATTTGATACCTCTTCTAGATCGCTAGTCTCAGGATGATAAGCAGTAGAGAATCAATTCATAATATCATATTTCTTAATTAATTTTTTGATTCTCTTATTCCTAAAATGAGATCCTCCATCAGTAATAATTACTCTCGGCATTCCATATCTTGTAAAAATATTTTTAATTAAAAATTTAGAAACACTCCGAGCATCACAATCTAGGTACAACAACAACTTCAATTAGCAAGTAATATACATATGTTTCCAAATGAAGGCATAAATGGTCCCATAAAATCTAATCCCCACACATCAAAAATTTCAACTTCTAATGTGTAATTAAGAGGCATTTCATTTCTTTAAAAAATATTTCCTACTCATTGACATTTATCGCACATTTTAATATATTCATTAACATCTTTAAAAATAGTAGGCCAATAAAATCCAAAATGCAATATCTTATATGCAGTTCTATTTGTTCCAAAATGTCCTCCAAATTTAGAATCATGGCATCTTTCAATTAGTTGTTGAGTTTCTTCATAAGGCACACATATTCTAATAGTTAGATCTTTACATTATTTATATAAATATGGGTCATCACAAAAATAGTCTTTTGATTCATATATAAATTTCTTTAATTATGGATTTTTCATATCAGGTGGTAAAATATCACTTACAATATAATTTACTATATCAGCATACCACGATACATTCATTTCATCAATACTATATAACTGTTCATCAGGGAAATTTTCAAAAATTTCATTTGCAAAATTAGTTAATATTTCTATTTCTATTATAGACAAATAATCAGCTATTTGATTATCATTTCTCTTTTTATCAATCACGGTAAAACCAAACTCTTCAATAGAAGCACCGATCTAATTAATCTCAATTTAGCATCATTCTTTTGCATTATGTATTTAATAGCAGAATGATCTGTATGCACTATACATTTAGTTCCAATTAAATAATGTCTAAATTTATCAAAGGCATAAACAATAGCTAATAACTTTCTTTCAATAGTAGTATAATTAATTTGAGCATTATTTAGAGTTTTACTAGCATAATATATAACTTTAAAATTTTTTTCGTGCCTTCGTCCTAATTCAACCCCAATAGAATAATCACTAGCTTCACACATTATTTAAAATGATTTTTCCCAATCAGGTGGTACTATTATAGGTGCAGTGACTAATTTTTTTCTTTAGTAATTCAAATGCTTTTATGCATTCCTCATCAAAATCAAATTTCTTATCATTTTCTAAAAGTTGGAATAGCGGCTTAGTTATTTTTGAAAAAAATTTTATGTAGTGCCTGTAAAAACCAGCATGTCTTAGAAAACTCCTTACCCCTTTAACATTACTAGGTTATGGTACTTTTTCTATAACATACTTTTTTGCAGAATCTACCTCCATGCCTTTTTCAGAAATTTTATGCCCAAGCACAATACCTCTTGCAACCATAAATTGACATTTTTCCCAATTTAATACTAGGTTGACTTTTTCACATACTTCCAGAAATTTTTCTAATTTATTTAGACATTACTCAAACAAAGTCCCAAATACAAAAAAATCATCCATAAACACTTCCATTCCATGTTCTATAAAATTGCTAAAAATTGACATCATATATCTTTGAAATGTTACAGGTGCATTGCATAGTCTAAAAGGCATTCTATGAAAAACAAATGTTCCATATGGGCTTGTAAATGTTGTTTTCTCTTGATCCTCTAGAGTACTTGGAATTTGGTGATAACTAGTATATCCATCCAAAAAGAAATAATATTTATTCCTGGCCAATCTATCCAACATTTGGTCTAGAAAGGGTAAAGGAAAGTGATCTTTTATGGTGGTCATATTTAACTTTCTATAGTCAATACAAATTTGCCAACCAGAAACTTATCTTATTGGTATTAATTCATTTTTCTTGTTTTCTTCAACAGTCACTCCTCCTTTCTTCAGAACAGAGTGAATTGGGCTTACCCAAGAACTATCAGAAATATGATATATAATTCCAACATCTAACCATTTTAAAATCTCTTTTTTAACAACTTCTTATATTATTGAGTTTAATCTTATCTAAGGATCAGTTTTAGGTTCATATTGTTCATCTAATAAAATTTTGTGCATACAAATTAAAGGACTAATTCCTTTAATATCTGTTAAAGTCCATCCAAAAGCCTTTTTATACTTGTTCAACATTTCTATCAACTTTTGTTCTTGAATTTCAGTTAACTCAAAAGATATAATAACAAGCAATGTAGATGACTCTCCTAAAAATACATAATTTAAATGGTTAGGTAATATCTTTAATTCAAGTTAGGTGGTTTAATACTTGAAGGAATATGATTTTTACTGTCATTTTCCAATGAGTCTAACGTTACAAATTTGCCTTGAATATAATCCAAATCTTCTCCTTTTATTTCATCTTCATTCTAAAAAATTTCTCCTTGCTTTAATTTATTTTCACACTCATTCTTAAATTGTTCATTACTCAGATAATCAACTATTTCCATCCTAAAACATTCATTATCTTTCTCTATTACAAGATATTTCATAGCATTTTCTATATTAAAATTTACTTCTTGATCATTAACGCTCATTATTAATTCTCCTCTTTGTACATCTATTACAGCTCTTCCTGTTGCAAGAAATGGTCTCCCTAAAATAATAGGAATCCTTTATCTCTCTTCATGCTATAAAGTCTACAGGGAAAATAAATTTATCCACTTTTACTAGTACAACCTCTATAACTGTTTTTGGATAAGTTATTGATCGATCAGCTAACTGAAGAGTTATAGTAATAGGGGAAATTTCTCCCAAAACTAAACATTTAAAGATCGATAAGGGCATAAGATTGATACTCGCTCCTAAATCACATAAAGCTTTTCCATAAAACTTTTCACCAATTGCACAAGGTATAGTAAAACTACCAGGATCTTTTAATTTTTCAGGAAAGTTTTTCTGAATAATAGCACTACACTCTTCACTGAGTATAACGGTCTCATGATCTGTAAACTTCCTTTTCTTATTTTGTACATCCTTCATAAATTTCTCATAACTTGGCATTTTTGCCAAAGCTTCAACAAAAGGAATATTTATCGTTAATTTATTAAGGATTTCCAAAAATTTTTAAAATTATTTATCTTTATTTTTCTCCTTCAGTCTTTGAGGAAATGGAGGTATTAGTTTTTCTAAAGGAAACTGTGTTTGTTCATTTTTATGTTGATCATTTTCCATTTCTTCCTTCTCTTCATCAACTTCGTAATTTAATATCTTTAATTTGCTCTTTATTTTGATCTTTTAGATTAACTTTCACAGTACTCGGAAGAATTCCAAAAGGTCTGTTACTAAGTACTGTAGCAATATGTACTGATTGATTTTCAATATTTCTAATAGCAGCCCCTTGATTTTGTATTTGATTTCCCATATTCAACATTACTTATTCCATCATCAACTTCTTTTCCTTAACTTGTGGGTTAGGATTGGTGTTAAATCCTAGAGGATAAAAAGGTCAAAAATTAGGATTTCCTTGATTATTCAAATTTCTGGATGGATTCACCGGATTGTTATAATTATTCCAAATAAAATTAGGGTGATTATTCCATCGAGGGTTAAAATAGTTAGAATGGAGATTGTTATTTTGATTATTTATAGTGTTTAACGTTTCATAAGATGGTTGAGTATCAATAATCTATCCTAGTGAATTATTTTCAATACTTGGGGTATTTGAGAATAGTTCACTCTTATTTGATCAATCCTTTTAGAAATAACAGAAATTTGAGATGCTAAGATAGACATTCCATTAGAATCACGAATACTGTCTACTCCCTTAGGATTTACCCTTTCAGAGGGCCATTGAAAATTTTTAGTAGTCATTTATTCAATTAAAGAATATGCTTCATCATAAGGTTTTGACATTAACGGTCCACCCGCAACAACATCTATAATAGATCTTAGTGATCCTTCTAATCCATTGTAAAAGATTTGAAATATTAACCAATCTGGAAAAGCATGGTGTGGACATTTTCTAAGAAGATCTTTATATCTTTCTCGGGCTTCATATATCAATTCCCTTTCAAACTGACAAAAAGATGTAATATCAATTTTATGCTTAGCGGTTTTCGAGGGCGGAAAATATTTAGCCAAAAATTTTTGTGATAGTTCTCCCCAAGTTCTAATAGATCGAGGTGCTAATGAATTTAACCAAGCCTTGGCTTTATCCCTTAATGAAATGGGAAAAAGTCTAAGCCTAACATCATCATTAGACACTCCGTCATATTTAAATGTAGTACAAATCTCAAGAAAACTAATAAGATGTAAGTTAGAATCTTAAGATGAAGGTTTATAAATAAACCCCATGCAATTTGGTTGAGTCTAGATGAAGATCTTAAGGTTTTAGTTTGAACGACTTACGGGTTTGATCACTTGGGGATGATAACGGAGAGTCATCTGATCGCGTGTTTATTTCATTGACGGAGGAGATCAAGTTGGACAGATTCTTGGTGTGTGAACCATGGGCCACGTGGTATCTGAGGTAGATGGTGACGATGAATGGGATGGCGCCGATTGTGAGTTCGGAGCCGCTGTAGGTTCAGTTGGCGCCGTGAAGGATAAGCAGAAAAATAGGGATTTTTGAATTATTTTAAATGCCTAAACTTCAAAAATCCATATCTTTCTATAAAAAATCATAAAAATAAAAGAAAAATACATTCTTGCTCAGTGAATAGAGGAGAATAATGTAGACTAAAAATAAAAATTATTTTCTTATTTCTTGATTTTTAATGAATTAAATACCCTTTGGAGTATTTTAATTCATTATGATCAAACATTACTCACCATGGCTTGAAATTTTGAGAGTTTGTTCCTCATGATAGAGACTATGTTCTCTAATTTTTCTAAGTTCAGATGGCATCTCTTTGCTTCTAGCCCTAATTTTCAAGCTAAGGTAACCATTTTGGCTTATTTTAATTATACAAATCAAAATATCACTTGGAAAATTATGATAATAATTTTAGTAGGTTTCCTGTGGTCAGAGAAGTCTAGGAAAAATATCATGATGTCTTAAATTATTTTATAAATTTCTATAATTAATTAAAAGTAAACATCTTGTGTGAATTTTTGTAAATTATATACTTATAAAAAATTAACAAAATCAATCCCACATTGTTCATAAAAAAACATGTTTATCCACTGTAAAAGTTTGAAAATTATTTGATTAGGTTTAAGTATTAAAATTGATTTTATAAGGAATCTTGTATTTTTGTACAAAAATAATTATATTAAATTAAATACACTTCGAAAAATTACGAAAAGTGGATCTCTGAGTTCCTTATGATCAGAGGCACTTGGGAAAAATAAAAATTACTTTTTAGAAAATACTTAATTTTTCAGCTTTATTTTTAATTTTAAATCAATTAAAAAATCCAAAAAATATCAAAATATTTCAAAATGTGCCTAATTGCTCTCTGATCACTTGGGACTCATTAAAATATTTTCCCTATTTTTTCCTAAGTTAAAAACAAATTTTAGAGGCTGAAAAGTGGATTTTTCTTATTTTCCCATTTAAATAATAATAAAAATTTAATTCAAAAAAATCATGAAATTTTGTCTAAGTATTTCTTTGACCTAGGGAAACTCCCAATAATTTTTTTATAAAAAAAAACTTTATCTTGGAAAGCCAAATAAACTAATTTCTAAAAATCTTATTTTGTGGGTTTAAATAAATATTTAATTTAAATTAAATTTTGAGAAGTCCACATATTCTCCTCTAAAATTATAATTACCTCATGGATATGACACTCTAAACCCTCAAAGTTATTTAGGTTATGTGTCATGAGTTATGAAGTGAAGTGCCCCAAGGGCAAAGTGGTAATTTTAGACTTTAGTGCATTAATAAAAATTTAGGATTAACTAAGGGAAAATGAGTAATTTTGATCTTAATAAATATGTTTAGATGATTGAAATACAATGGGGTTAAAAGGTAGAAACTCAGTCACCACTCTTGCACAACATCAACAAAATCATAAATCTCCTAGCCTTCATGTCTTGGAAGTCAACTAGAATCAAACGATTCTTAATTGATGGGATTAAATTGGAAAGATGATAATTTTCTTTTCTTAAGCACAAAGTTGAGGATGATTTTGACTATTTGATAAGAATACATGTCACTTAAATCAAAGTTTTGATGCTCACCATTTCACCTATCATGATTGTTAAAGGCTTTGTAGTGACATAGGCTTAATGTCTAAACTCAATTAATCGGAATTAGAAGATAATATGATTGGGGGTTAACATCTTAAAACACTACAAAGCCTGACCTTAATTACGGGCACCACAATCTTAAATAACCTAGACTTGACTTAGGGGCACCCACTCACAATACTCTTAAATGGAACATCAATTGAATAATCGAGTATTCTATCCTCGAGATAATTAAATTGTCAGGTATCACTGAGCAAGATATTTTCTGAGATTTTTAGGTATCACTTCAACCTCAGATGATTAATGGAACAATATGGCAAGTCCAAAATGAACTTGGAATATTTCAAGAGATTTTCAAAGTGATCTAGGGGCAAGCCCCGAGCACTTTGAAATCTATTGGACATTCTAAAGGGCAAATTAGGCTTGCCATATTTTGTTCTAAAATCATCCACTATGATCTTCTAAGATTCAATAAAGTCATAATTGGGGTTTTGTAGCTAAACCTTCATCTACTCCTGCAATTTAAATTCCTTGCAAAATCATATACATGTCTTGCGAATACTATCATTTTACGTGGTGGAACGAGAAGAATCAACAGATATGCTTTTAAATTAATGCATTTAACTTTCTGTACTTCTTGTCTTGTGTTTGCATGTTAAACAACAATGTCACTCTACATGAAAACCAAAACTGCTAGGATAGCCACAAAACCAAAACCAAAACTAAAATTAACTAAGATAAAATTCACCGTCACAACATTCAAAATATAAGACAACACAAAATTTAATGACAAACATCACAAAACAAAAATTGCAACTAAATTAAGCCATCTCTTTTGGACGATCGGAAATCCCTCAGAGGAGGTAACCTACGGTTGCTAACGAGATTTCACATGGTCTAAATGAAGGTATGGAGCTCATTGAGTTGAGTTTAGTAAATTCATTTGGACTGAATCCGAAAGACAATAGTGGTACTAGAATGAGGGAACTGTAGGATCCTAACCGGTGTCGCTCTAATCAACTTTAATATGTCCCACAACATTTAATGACCATAACCATAGGGACATCTGATTTGACATTATAACCTGACACATTAGAAAACTTAAACTCATCATGATGAGGAGCTTGGAGCTAGCATCGTGGGCAACACGACCATCTTCAATAGCAAGAGGATCTACAACAGCATATCTTTTCTTAGAATTAAATAACAAGCCATAGGATTTCAAGGTTATTTTCTTATGCAGCATAAATCCTCAACTCATCTTTAGGCCTTTTTTATAGCTCTGTTGTACAATATAAGCCCTAACTTATCTTAGGATTTTGAGGTTGTAGTTTTTTACGACCTAAACAGAGTGGTTTTTTTAATTCAAGCTCGGATAGATGATTAACAATTTGATTCTCTGCTCCATTCCTATCTACTATCTTAAAGTTAAATTCTAGCAAAAGAAGAATCCATCTTATTAGTCTTAGTTTTTCATCCTTCTTTTACAGTAAATATTTAATAGCTGAATGATCAGTATGCACAACACATTGAGTTCCAATTAAGCATGATCTGAATTTATCAAAAGGATAAACTACTGCTAATAACTCTTTCTCAGTTGTAGTATAATTAATTTGAGCTTCATTAAGAGTTCTACTAGCATAGTAGAATACTTTGAAAATTTTATCATGTTTTTGTCCTAAAAAAACTTCAATAGCATAATCACTTACTTCACACATTAATTCAAAAGGCTTTTCCCAAACTAGTGAAATAATAGTTGGTGTAGTGACAAACTTTTCTTTTAATAACTCAAATTTTTTTAGGCACTCCTTACAAAATAAAAAATTACATCTTTTTTAAGCAAATGACATAGAGGCTTAGTAATTTTTGAAAATTCTTTAATATATCACATGTAGAATCCAACATGTCCTAAAAAACTCCTAATTTCCATTACACTTATCGGGTAAGGTAAATTAGCGAACACTTGAATCTTTGCAGGGTCTACTTTCGTACCATTTTCTGATATTTGATGTCCTAAAAAAATTTCTCCTGCTACCATAAGTTAGCATTTTTCCTAATTAAGCCTAAATTTGTTTCCTTACAACCCTTAATAACTTTTGATAAATGTTCCAAACACTAAAAAATCATCCATAAAAACTTCAATTCCATTTTCAATTAAATCATAGAAAATAGCCATCATGCATCTTTGAAATTTAGCAGGGGCATTACATAAACCAAAGGACATTCTTCTAAAAACAAATGTCACGTAAGGACTGGTAAAAGTTATTTTTTTTTATCCTCAGAAGCTATTTGTATTTGGTGATAACCAATATATCTATCGAGAAAACAAATGTATTTATGCCCAGCTAGTCTATCCAACATTTGATCAAGAAAGGGTAATGAAAAATGATCTTTCATAGTGGCAAGATTTAAATTTCTATTATCAATACATTTTTGCCACCCTCTAACTTAACTGGTTGGTATTAACTCATTATGTTCATTTATAGTCATAGTCACTCCTTCCTTCTTTGGAACACAGAGAATTGAACTAACCCATGCACTATCTGAAATAGGGTAGACAATTCTAGCATCTAACCACTTCATAAAATTTCTTTCTTAACTTCTTTCATAACATGATTTAATCACCTTTAAGGATGAACTCTAGGTTTACAGTTCTCTTCTATATGAATTATACAAATTGAAAGACTGATTCCCTTAATGTCAGCAATTGTCCATTCAAAGGCTTTCTTATAATTCTTCAAAGTTTTCATTAAACTCATTTCTTCTTCTGTAGTTAATTTTAAGGAAATTATAACAGGTAATACGTAAGAATCACGTAAAAAGTCATACTTTAAATGTTCAGGAAGTAACTTCAACTCAAGTTCAGGAGGTTTTTTAATCGATAGAAAAAAAAGATTTATCTTTTTATATCGTGTCCAAAACTTTAAAACTTTCTTGAACATAATTTGAATCTTCCTTATAAAAATCTTCAAATTGATTTATTTCCTCTTCTTGCTTGTGTTCCAACTCTTTCATTTCAAAATTTTCATCATAAGTTATTTTGAAATGATATTCACTCAGATATCTTATCACATCCATTTTTTAACATTCATCATCTTCACTTTTTGTAGGATATTTCATTGATTTGAAAATATTAAATGTAACTGTCTGATCATTGATGTGCATAGTTAATTCTCCTTTCTGCACTTCTATCATTGCTCTTCCTATAGCTAGGAAATGTCTCCCAAAAATGATAGGTTTATTGTTATCTTCCTTCATATCTAGCATGATGAAATCAACCGGAAAGATAAATTGATCCACTTTCACTAAAACATCTTCTATAATTCCTTAGGATATATTATTGAATGATCTACTTACTCTAGAGTTACAATAATAGAAGATATTTCTCCTAATCTCAATCTTTTAAATACTAAAAATGACATAAGGTTAATGCTTGCACCTAAATCATATAATGCTTTCCCATAAAATTTATCTCCTATTGCACATGAAATTATGAAGCTACCATGATCTTTAAGCTTTTCAGGAAGTTTTTTCTGAATTGTAGCACTGCACTCCTCACTAAGTGCAATAGTCTCATTATCTTTGAACTCACTTTTCCTGTTAAGAATATCCTTCATAAACTTCACATAGCTTAACATTTTTTGTAAGGCTTCAACAAATGAAATATTAATTTTAAGTTTCTTAAAGATTTATAGAAATTTTGAAAATTTTTTATCCAACTTTGGTTCACAAAGTCACTAAGGAACTGGAGGTGGTGGTTTTTCTAAGTCAATTTTAAGTGGAGTAATAGGTCTCTCTAAACCTTTCGGAGTGTCATCTTCAGGTTCTTCAATTTTTTCTCTCTCTACTTCAATCTCTTTTTGAACTTTACCTTCCAACTCTCTTTTGCTTCTAAGTTGAATGACTTTTACTTGCTCTTTATCCTGGTATTTTGGATTTACTTCTATATTGTTAAGAAGTGTTCCTTAGGATCTATTAATTAATGAATTTTCTATTTCTCCCAATTGATTCTAAATTTTTTTAATCGTAGCTCCTTGACTTGTTAACTGATTTCCCATTTTGTAACACCACTTCTATAGAGAACTTTTTCTTCTTGAATTGTGGATTACTGTTAAAACCTGAAGGAACAACAGGTCTAAAATTACTATTACCTTAGTTGTTCCAGTTTCTTAATGGGTTTTCTTGGTTGTTTCCCTATTTCTGATTATTACCACCGGAAGTATTATTCCAGTTAAAGTTAAGGTGGTTCTTCCAACCTGGGTTATAATAGTATGAATATGAGTTATTCTACTTGTTGTTTATGAAATTCAAAGTTTCTACTGATGCTTGAGAATCTACCATTTGGTCTAATGAATTCTCTTCAATCATTGCAATTGGTTGAGAAAAATTCTTTCCAAATTGTTTTAATTTCCTTAATTGTAGCAACTTGATTTTCTAACATTGCAAAAGCATCATATTCATGAAAATTAGCTACTTACTTAGGATTTACCCTCTCAGAAAGCCATTGAAAATTATTAGTAGTCATCTCTTCAATTAAAGCATAAGTGTCATGAAATGCTTTTGACATAAATGACCACCAGCAACGACATCGATAATAAATCTAAGAGATCCAACTAATCCATTGTAAAAAGTTTGAATTATTATCTAATCTGATATAGCATGGTGTGAAAATTTTCTTAGTAGTTCTTTAAATCATTCTCATGCTTAAAAAATAGATTCCCCTTCAAACTGACAAAAGATGTAATATCATTTATAAACTTTGCAGTTTTTTATGGTGAAAAATATTTAGCAAGGAATTTCTGTGCTAAATCAACTCAAGTTTTGATAGATCCAGGTTCTAACAAATGCAACCATATCTTAGTCTTATCGCTCAATGAGAAATGAAAAAGTCTAAGCCTTATAACATCATCTGATTCACATCATATTTAAATGTAGCACACAATTCTAGAAAATTGACAAGATGTACGTTTGGATCTTTAGTTGGTGCTCCCCCAAACTGATTATTTGATACCATTTGGATAATAACAGGTTTAAGTTCAAATGAATTAGCCACTATAGTTGGTTTTTGAATACTACATTGAAGTTCATCCACCGTAGGGTTTGCATAATCACTTAAAAGTCTAAACTCATGATTAATTTCTATATTTTGATTATTTTGGTTTGCCATTTCTTAAATTTTTTGATCTTTTTCTGTATTTTTTATTTTTAAAATTTTTCTAGTAGTTCTTTCTAATTCAGAATTGTAGGGCACTAGTCCTATAGAACCTGAACCACGCATATATTACTATGAAACATATAAAATATAAAATCACACAAACAAGAACTTTATATAAAAACAACAATACAATATTCCTATAATAAATCTACAATTTTAAATAAGACTTTCTAAAAAAATTAAATTTGCTTTCTAAAAATTTCTTAAAAAAATTATATTTGTCCCTGGCAACGACGCTAAAAACTTGATCTCGATTTTATATGACAGTACGACGTATGTAGTTATATTTTTTAAGTTTTCTTTACTTATAATTCTTACTTTTCAACAGTGTCAAAAACTTGATCACCAACAACTACTAGGCAAAAGCTTCACTTCGAAGAAAATATGAATACAATTATTATTTTTAATTATGAGATACTACGCAAGTATACATATCGTTATCAAGTAAAATAGGACTTTTTATTTAAGCCCCAAATATCGAACCCACATGGACAAAACACAATATGCAGTTAAAATCAGAAGAAATTAGATAAGAACTTCTACTTAACAAAATTTTCTTACTCAAACTTTAGATGCTATAACAGGAATGAAAACCTAAATTTTTTTGTAATTTTTGTTAAATGAAAGTAAAGTACATAACTAACTAAACTTAACTATATATTTGTAAAACAGAGGCAATATAAATAAAATATCTTTTTCTTTATCATGAATCAGTAAAAAGTATAATATTCTGTTGTGGAAGTATTCAAATTATGTTGTGCCAAATAGAAGCAATAATATTCTTTACCCTTACTAGAGATGTTATAAAAAACATTGGCTAATTTAAAGTTTGAACAGTCTTGAAGATGGGTTATGTAGGGAAGATATTGGCTCTCACTCTAAAGTTCCCTCTTCTCTCTCCATCGGTGGCTAACATCTCGTATCAAAACCTATAACTGTTAACCAAATTGGAGGCTTTAGCGTGTCACTCTGAAATCTTGTAATTCTACACCCTTCAAAGTTTATTTTCTTATTTATTTGCACTCAATCATATGAATTACATTCTCATCATTATAATCTCATGTGATTCTTACTATTAGTTGATTGAGACAATGCCATTTCGGATTTTCCATGTTCTCACAACATATATTAACATCTTAATTGGCTAAATCAAGAAGTAAATGAAGTACAAGGTTTAAAATCATCACTACTTATTCCAACATAAAGATGAATACTTCACACAACTTCGATCTAATACTTAATCACTTATCATTTTATAGAAAAAGATAAAGAAAACTACTCAAAATTCATGGAGAAAACACAACCATAACTAATTTAAAAGTAGAAATCATGCAAACAAACAATAATTCTAAATTAAAACCAAATGTAGTCACTAAGATAAAACTTATCTCAAATCCTCTCCATCAAACTCTTGAAGTTTCTTTGAATCTCTTCCTTCCCTTAAAATACAAACTACAACTCAAAATAAAAGAAAAAGGGGGCGACAACGTGTGTAGAAGAGTCTCTCGAAAAGAAGAACTGAGAGAGAGACTGGCGAGAGAGAGTTAGTTCTTCAATCCAACACTTCCTTTATAATTTTCCAAATGGTGCCTTGGTGTCTCTTCAAAATGTGCCCACATTCAGTGAATCTTTCAAGAGTCGCCTCTTTTCAAAAGCCAATTGAATGTATTTTTGTGTCCATTAACTATTTCATATGTTTTCACCAAGGTTCGCTTTAAACACCTCTTCAAAATATCATCCAAATTCATTTAATTATCGAGTAACTACTTCTGGCGCTTAAGCGCAAGGTACTTGGCGCTTAGGCGAGGTCTTCTCGATTTTACTGGCGCGTAAGCACAAATTCTGGGCGCTTAGTCGCCATAGTTCTTTTGCACCATTTTTCATCCATTTGATCGTACCTGAAATAAAAATGCACAAATACCTTCCATTAAAGTACGATATCTCAAAAATAGGTATAAAAATGTTTACATAAATACTATTTATTTTAGAAGTATCAGGTATCAACAACTCCCAACTTTGGCCTTATGGCCTATAAACATTATCACAGCTTGTGCAGCTCCGAAACCTAGCCTATGTAGCCAACAAATGTTTTCATAGCTCATGTAGCTCCCATATCTAGTCTTTACGGCTTACATACATTATTACAACTCCCCACCCTAGCTTAGGTAACCAACTATGACCTACAAGCTCATGTAATTTTTAGCTTCAGGCTTTTTTACCTATAGAAATTATTATAGCTCCCTTCTATAACTAATATGACCAACTGGCCTTCAACTCTAACTTATGTTACCTATATGGAAACTTTCATAGTAATGAACACTTTCTCTTACATCCTTGGTGGATTTCCATTAACTTCTTTTGCTACATGATACACTTGTCAAACGGACATGCTTCGACTAATAGCCTAAGCAAGGCCAAACCTTTTTAGTGGCAAACAATGCCTCCATTCATACCCATGATAGTTAAGCCCTAGAGGCAAGACTCGATAGGAACCCTTAAAATTCAATCCCAAGAGGCAATACTCAATTAGAGGAAACCTTAACTGTAAAAATCAAGCCAAGGTGATAATGCTTTTTGGGAAGCTACGCGCAAGATAAGCCAATGAGGTAAGTCTCAATGGGAAGCTACCATACCTCTGAAGGAATAGCCCAATAGACAATTTTTGATGGAAAGCTAGTATTTTATATATTCCTCACTGGAAAGACACCTTAGGAGCAAGTCACAGACAAGGGCACATACCCCCTTGAAGATGAGTCAATGAGGCAAGTCACGATGGAAAGTTAGTAGTGGATATATTCCTCATTAGAAATACTTCATGAGAGCAAGTAGTTGACTTGATATCCACTCAATAATCTTAAAAGATGAGAAGCCTTAAAAGATGCAAGTCGATGCCTCAAAGGGAACAAATCTCAGAAAGCATGAGCCTCAAAAGGTACACGGTCTTTCTATATAAAAAGTGCATATGGTAACTTTGATTACAGGCTTATACATATTTGAGAAGTCAAAGAATCTAAAAGGCATAATCCTCAAAAGAGTTTGATGCATGCTCCTATAACAGAGACGAAGGAATCTAAACCATCCTAAAAGAGAGGCAATCATAGCTCAAAAGAAAATGCAAAAGCAACTTCAAAAGCTAAATCAAAATGTTACTACAACTAGTAGAAGAAAGATGTAAAGGCAAACAGACTATAATAGTGTATAAATGTTATATTAGGTGATTGAAGAAACTATAACAACCAACACGCACTAGTAAAAATGTTTCAACATGTGAACAGAAGAAAAAATACTGATATACTACAACATCCTCCTCATCACAGAAGCCCGACATCTTCATGTTCTCTTCTTTAGAATTCAACATCCTTGCTTGAAAATCCTTCAAAGTCTCTGCACATTGATCAAGTAGTTATGGGCTCACTAATGAAGTGGTCAATTGTTGCAAGTTGGGTCTTCCATGCCCTCAAAGAAAATGTCAACATATTTTTAAAAGGCATCTGAATCACCTCGTCAAAATTTTGGTAGCTATGCTGAGTTTTAGTGGGATGGGATTCTCCAGAACTTGGTATCACAACAATATAGAGAATCTCCCTGAAAAGATGATAATACCATGGAGAATTCCTTTTGAATCGAACAATAATAAAACTTCAATTTGTCTTCACGGAGAATCCTCTCTAGAATGTGTGGTGGGGAGACTAAATTTTCAAGAAGAAGAACATTCTCGGTAATGTTCAACAAGGAAACTCCAACTTTTCTTCACAAAAATCCCCTCTGTAATGAGTAGTGGGAAAACAACAACTTCTATCCTTGAAGAATCCTCTTCAAAATGTACGGTAAGAAAATTTTAATTCTTTTTCACATAGAATCTCATTTGAAATGCTTGTTTAAGAAAATGTGTAACCCCTTCCGTAATACATGAAAGTTAGGCTCAAATTATTTCTTCTCTTTCTGGACTATTTATTGGCTTAAAATGGCAAAAAAAAAAAAAATTAAACTATTCCATTTTCAATTTGGTCCACAGATCCCCACTTGAACCATCTCACTTCACATAATTGGGTGGTCGTAGGCCTAATACATGTCAAAATATATGTTTTGTGCATTCTAACAAGCAATTTGTCTGCCCACAACATAACCACATTAAAAATTGCATGCAAGCTTGGTCTCGCCATTTAGATCAATCCCGTGTGAGGATCCCACCGCTCAATCTCGTCTGCATAGACATGGCAGGCACTATTTGGTCCCATCTCACATATTGCTGACAAATAGTCCCCACACCCCTTGGACATCTCATGGTTCAGTTAACACAATTCAAGATCGCTCTACCGACTCATTATTGGCTCGTTCCACCGTCAACATGCACTACTCCAGTAACCCATGCACATGACTCGACCCATGGGCAAAAAAGTAGAGGATATGACTCAAACACGGGGCAGAACGGATGAAGGGGAGACATTAAGCCAACCAAGTCATAGCTCGTATATATATATATATATATATATATATAT
>JXCR01117195.1:41438-82535 GCA_002079205.1 Phalaenopsis hybrid cultivar
AATATTATATCTATACATCTTTATTAAATCAAACATATATATATATATATATATATATATATATATATATATATATATATATATATAAAGCCACTTTTGAAAGATCTTGGTGTCTGGTGCCGAGTTGAAAGACCAAATGAATTCCCTATTTGACAAGCTTATATTTAAATTGAGCGTCACAATGAGACAAATCAAAAAAACCCAAGATTACCTAATTCTGACATCATTAAGACGCTCGAATATCCATAGAACATGAAATGAATTCCTCTCGCAACCACTGATCATCACTTGTCTGCTGCAATCGAACATAACCGGCCTTCCTCTGCACATAGTGACGAATCCCCCTAGAGAACACAATGTGCATTACAATATCCTAGTGTATGTTGTGGGGTAACGAAGCACCCTATGATGTAATGCAATGATGCTCTCTGCATAAAATGTAACTACACCTCGTGAAGATGATGGAAAAACACAACCCACAACAACCACTTTACTCAAGGTACATTGACTATTTACAAATGTTATTGTAGCTCCTTACTATGAATTATGTGGTCTACAACACACTCGGTTCTAAACTTCAGTCTCTGCGACCTACTTACGTTATCACAACTCGTGTAGCTCACATATTTGGCATCTACGGACTAAGAACATTATCACAGCTAATGTAGCTCCCAACTCCATCCTCTATGGCCTATGTATGGTATCACAACTCATGCAGTTATAAACTCTGGGCTCTGCGGCTTATGAATGTTATTATAACTCTTCGCTACGGCCTATGTGACCAAGCATGGCCCATAGGGATCATAGATCACACTACTGCCAACTCTGGCCTCTGCGACATACAAACATTATTACAGCTCCCTGTTACGACCTATGTGACGCGCCTACAACTCCCTACGTAGCAAGTTGGCGCTTCTGAAGCAACTCACATTACTAATTACTACAATGACTTCTACTTTTGCCTATGACCTCCATGAAAACCTAGCTTTCAGCCACCGTCTACAATGTTCACGGAGGACTACTATCTCCGTAATAATTGACTAAAATCTTGGCGACCCGTTACGACCATTATTAGTTAAGTACTGTTATACATTGTAATTCTTTTTTTTCTAATTCAGGAGAAGAGTGGACCTCTGTACCTCAAATTACTTAGCAAATTATTTCAACTGGGTTAAACCCAACAAATTTTTTTCCATTTTTTAGTGTTTTTTACAAAAAAAAATTTATGATGTCTACCTATGAGTTTTATTATTTCAGTTTGCATTGAATTCTCATATAATGTTAAGATGATAATTCATAACTCTATCATCATAAATCTTTCAACATGCATTAATAGTTATTTTATTTTTTTTATGTTTATAAAATAAATATAAATCAATTTTAACTCTTAAAGATGACAAGATGACCGAAGAAAAAATCAATCCCTTTGCCCATCTCGTATTGCTCAAATGCGCTCTTCCGAGCCGAGTCTGAACTACAGCTGCCAGTTACGGTCAATTCCCTGGGAGCACATTTCGTTTCGTCCACTAGCAGAAGGTTGTTGATAGTGTTAGCTAGGGTTCAATCCATAGATATCAAGATTAACCAAGATGCAACGGTAAATACACGGTTAGGTGATCACACTCTAAAACGAGGGAAGAAGCCTAGAAGGTGTGGACGGCGAAGGCGGCGACCGCTCCTTGGATTCTCATCTGTCTGTTCGTTCTCCGCAGTACTTGAACCCGAAGGAACGAAACAATGATCTTCGCACAAGTGCCGCATAGTTAGAGCTAACGGGTTTTCTTGACTTTTTTCTCCCTGGATTTCTTCGTCAAACCGTAACATCGATGCTCTGCGTTTGCCGTGATGGGCATTCTTTATTCTTCCGCTGCTTGCTTTTAGAAGAAAAAAGCTTCTTCTTCCGCGCTGCTTCTTTTGTTTTCAGTGTTTTTGAATTTGAGCGTCCGTTTTGGTGTTTGGCTTCAATCAAGTTCATGGCTGATTACAAGAGATCTCGATTTAAAGATGCTGGGTTTCGGAGGGTTCTTCCCTTGATTCTGGTAATATTTTTGGTGGTTTTGGTTATTTTGCTGTTGATTCGGAAGGGATCAATTTCGGATTTTTCGAACATAGCAGTGGAAACTGAAAGTTTTTCTTTTCCTCCGTCTTCCATGGAGACTGATTATCCTATACTCTTGAACTTTGGAGACTTCAAACCAAAGCTTCCTAAAATGAATGACTTTGCCATGTCTCTGGATAGAAGAAACAGTTTGCCACCAAGGAATATTGACCTCTTTCCAAATTTAGCGGAGAACCATGTAAAGATTGTTCTGTATGTACACAACCGGCCACAGTATCTTCAGGTTGTGCTTAAGAGTTTGGCTAATGTGAAGGGGATTGGAGAAACCATGCTGGTAGTTAGCCATGATGGATACTTCACTGAGATGGATAGTATTGTTCAGAACATCCGGTTCTGCCAGGTGAAGCAGATTTTTTCGCCATATTCGCCACATCTCTATTCTGATAGCTTCCCAGGTGTTTCAAAAGGGGATTGCCAGAACAAGGATGATCCTTCTAAGAAGAATTGCAGTGGACATGCAGATCAGTATGGCAACCATCGATCTCCAAGAATTGTTTCCTTGAAGCATCACTGGTGGTGGATGATGAACACTGTGTGGGATGGATTGCCAGAGACAAGGATGCATTCGGGACATATACTCTTCATTGAAGAAGATCATTTCATCTATCCGAATGCTTATCGAAATATCCAGCTTCTCGTGAAGCTGAAGCCAGAGAAGTGTCCTGATTGCTTTGCTGTGAACTTGGCTCCATCTGATGTGAAGTCGAAGGGAGAAGGGTGGGAGAGCTTGATCGC
The DNA here is from genome assembly GCA_002079205.1 of Phalaenopsis hybrid cultivar. Taxonomy (NCBI): domain Eukaryota; kingdom Viridiplantae; phylum Streptophyta; class Magnoliopsida; order Asparagales; family Orchidaceae; genus Phalaenopsis; species Phalaenopsis hybrid cultivar. The sequence goes on from JXCR01117195.1 coordinate 44,293, forward strand.
GGAGAAGATGGGCAATATTGGGTACACATTTAACAGGACTGTTTGGAGGAAGATCCATGCAAAGGCCAGGGAGTTCTGCTGGTTTGACGATTATAATTGGGATATCACCATGTGGTCAACAGTGTATCCCTCGTTTGGGACTCCTGTGTACACTCTGAGGGGACCTCGGGCAAGTGCTCTGCACTTTGGAAAATGTGGGTTGCATCAGGGCCAGGATAAGAGTAGGGCATGCATTGATAACGGTGAGACAAACATTGAATTGGAGGAAATTGATAAAGTTCCTCATATAAAAGTTGACTGGCCAGTGCATGTATTCAAAAATCAAGAGGGATACCGTGCAGGTTTCAAAGGATGGGGAGGCTGGGGCGATCACAGAGACCAGGAGCTTTGCTTGAGTTTTGCCTACATGTATCACTCTTCTGAAGCCTTAACCAACTGAAGAGATGTTTCCAAACAGGCATAAGATTTTTTGTCTTTGTAGAATTTTATGAATATGTTACTAACCAGGGTTTGAAAGGTAAAATCCTTCTTAGAAGATTCTTGTCATTCTAAAAACTTTTTATCTTTTTTGCCTTCTTTTGGTCTGTAAATTTTGCTCGCTTTAATTTGCTAATCAATATGCAGAAGACAATTGCTGACATAGTGATCATAAAATAATGAAATTTTAGTCTTTTTGCGTTCATTCTGTACCGTATTGTTATCTCTGATCATCTAAGCTCCTTCAAGGAAAAATATATTGAGTGATTTCTGTGAATGATTTTTCTATAGTAAGAAGATGGGATTCAACTGACGAAGAAAGCATTGTTAGCCGATGGAAAAAAAAAACTTTCTGAACTCTTATTTTTTTCACTGTGTTTTAGACATGATGCTTTTCTTTATCAACCATGACAAATAAAAATGTTAGAGCTGGCCATTATCTGATTAAAGTACTATATTATTACTGGTTGCAAGTTATGCCTTTTTTATTGAGAATTTTAAAGGAATGGCTCACCATTACATGAAGCTCTAGTTAGTGCATTTGCAAAAGCATACTTTACTTTTTCTTAATCTAGAGCCAATGGAAAATCATGCTGTGCAATCATTTTGATTCTATGAATTGTTCTATTACTCACAAAAATTTGATAGGTTAAGTCCAATTAGTCAACCCATGAAGTTAGTTTGTGGGTCAATTTGTGACAGATTGAGCCATACCAACTAACTTGCAGATTTCGTGCCCAAGACAACTCATAAACTAGTGGAATGGTACGAGAACTCATTGATGGCAAGATTGAGGGGTTATCCAAGTAATAGCTCAAATACCATTTATTACTATTCGACATAAGTCAATTCACATTACGGGCTTCAAATGCATCGCATGATATGCATTGGTATTGGATATCATCATATTTTTTATTATAATATTATTTTATTTCTTATCAGTGATAGGGTTGGTGTAGCTTCAGTGACGAACAAAATTAGTGAGAGTCGTCTTAGATGGTTTGGTCACATTAAACGTCGACCATCTGATGATCCGATTATGAGAGTAGATGGTTTATATTCGACTTATGTTAAGCAAGGCGGAGGTAAACCTAGGAAGGTATGGGCTTATTGTATAAACAATGATCTTAATTTCTTAGAACTTAATGAAAATATGACACTAAATAAAATGCAATGAAGAAAAAGGATTCATGTAGCCGAACCCACGTAGTGGGATTAAGACTTTCTTCTTGTTGTTGTTGTATTCTTTTCTTTCATATAATAATTATACCTCATCATATATAAATATGGGTCAAATGCATAAAAGGGTAAGGGACATTACAAACAATAATGTGAGCTTAGCCTCAGTCTCTTACTCACTTTGATGTTCACTCTCATTCTTCAGCCCAATTCCTGTCTCTTATCTTGGTGGTATGCTTGCTGAACAAATTTAGATCAAACATTCTTTTAGGTGCTGTAGGCTTGGACATGCCACAAACTTGAGGAGCATTTCAGGAAGTTGAATATAGTGGCAAAGAACATTCCATGAACATGGACAACACCATAGAATAAATAACACAGTTTCTTGAATTCTAGAACAAAGTGGCTAGAAGTATACAAGAAGCTATGGAGCACTTCTTAGGGTAGCCCTCTGAATGGATTTACCCCCTAAATCCTCTTACTCTGCATTAAAGAGACAGCTCAAACTCCCTAGATCATTGCCTTCTACTCCAGCAGAGGGAGATGAAGATGATGAGACTTACTAACTAGGCAACAAGGCATCGACCTCATATTGGAGTTGGGAAGACTGAGCGAAGTGAAAGCTTCTATTATATAACATTTTCTCTAAATAGATTGCGGATGTGAAGCTTCCCACGAAGTTCAATATTCATTCATTGGAATCATATCGAGGAAAGATAGACCCTTTAGATTGCATTACCTCATTAGAATCAATAGTCTCCTTGTTTAATACTGATGATGCACTAAAGTGTCATTATTCCTTACGACTCTAAAAAATCTATCCTGCGATGATTCATTATCTTTCCCTTTAGTAGTTATCACCTTTTTCTTTGAGTTCAATTAAATATTTCTGATACAGTTTTGTGGAAGCCCCGAAGTCACTAAAAAATCTACAAGAATTAATAAGGATGCGACAGAACATGATGAGTCCCTGAGTAGTTTTATTGCCTTTTTCAATTGAGAGCTGCTGGAAGTTAAGTATCTCATGTTAGTTGTCGCTCACATAACTTTGGCCCATGGCTTCTAAGAAGGCCCTTTTAGGCATACTCTTAGTCTTCAACAGTTGAGAGCTTTAGGCGAGTTGTTGGAGCTCGCTAAAAGTTTTTTCATCATAGAGGAGTACAACAACGAAGCAATGCTTCCACTTCCATGCATACTGAAAGGTATTGAAATCCAAAAGAAATCTCCAATCCATAAAGGAGAGAAGAAGCCCGCTCAATGGAGAGAAAACTAATGAGATATTTCTCTGATTAAATGTTAGCTCGCCATTGTGAGAAGTGTATCCGTCATGATGAAGCTTGACATTATGAGCCCTAAGTTGCATGTCATCATTTTTGACTCGCCTGTGATCTCGTACCAGGCATCACTGTCAAACTAGCTAAGTTTTTAAAAAACTAGTGCTAGTGAGAGTCAGCTGTCACTTGCGTGACCGAAAGAAGTATTGTTCTTACCCTTTGACCATGGCCACGACACAATGTTGCCACCTCCGAAATCAGGTGGGGGAATTGACTAGAGTTGAGGAACTAAAGGATTTCATATTCGTTGAGATGAATACCATAAGAGATGGAAAATTTTCTGATAGAGCAATGATAATTAGTCTTAGCAGTTTACCAGGGTAGTCTAGGTTATTCATTTTTTATTTGCGCCAACTCAAGCAAACCCTCTCTCTCTCACAACCTTCATTGATGTGGACCTGCCAGCTAATGACAACCCGTACAACAACAGATAGCGAAAACTTCTTCATTGTTTGGGACAATTAGGAGTTATCTTCGGGACTTCCTTAGACTCCTCTCCTCCTTCCTTCTCCATATATACTACAAACATCTTGTCTAACAAGGGCCCTTTTTGCAAGAAGATCTACAATAAAACAAGGCAAACAAGTCAAAATGTAATCTTATGTGAATTCGGCAAATGATGTATAATCAACAGAAGTAACGAACACACTTGCAAGTCAATATCTTCTGGAGACCCCATAGTCAATGTAGCTTCATACCCGAAACTCTTGCATGTCTATCTTGTCGAATATCTTCTGCTTGAATTGACGCCATTCAATTGGGGACCCATAACTTTTAGTTGAGGAACTTCAAGGAATGGGAAAAGATTGGGCATTTGCCCTTGCATTTGGCAAAATAATAATAGAGCTTCTATGCTCTAATCTTGTTTTCCAACTTACCATATGGATCTTGTAAGAGGAGAACATGATAAAGCCGTCTTTGTATGCCTTCACCATGAATAGGCGGTGGAAGAGGCTCAACGACTACAATATTTTTTCCTTTCTCATATAGCGGACCACAATCGTGACGTTCATGAATGATTTTGACATCACCCTTTCAAACAACATGCACTAGACATTCAATATCTCCGCCAACTGATGATAGAGAGGAAATTGCGAACCTAGGCTAAATGTGTCTTTATAGCAATGCAATTCATCATCATAGATGATTTTGGGATATTCACTCTCTCTGATGACATGTCTATCATCGAAAATATATTTGATTGCAGGGCATTTAATTTTATCCTTGACATCCAGGTGGGACTAGCCATCACACTGTGGAGGAATTAGTTTGTGCACTTCAGAAAGGAAGCCATGGGAGAAAAGAAGGAAGATTCAATCGATTAAGATGAAGGAAGCTTGAGGAATCGAAGGCCAATGGAAATGTTTGAATAACAATGAAGTCTATTTATTTATAGAAAGGAAGAGATATGAGATAATCAAGGTTACATTCTCGACCTTGATGATGTTTCTCTTAAAAAAAAATCTTTAATTAGAATTTAGATGATACTTTTCGCATTTTTGAAAATTCTCCCCATCATTACAAACACGTTTTAGTCATATTAAATAATGCATATTTCATATGCAACATATGAAAGAAATATGCATGATTAAATGAAATGACAGCTCCATTTCCTTTTCTTATGTTAAATGCATAAAACACTAGGGATTGAACTTGACATCTTAAAAAAAAAGAAATAAAATCCTTGAAAAGAATTGGAATCCCGGGTTAGAGGTGACTTCACCGGGAATTTACCCACTTCGCAATAGACTCATCAAAATAAACTCACTATCAGCCAAGAACTGATTAGATCAAGTTGAGCCCGAACTCTGACTAACCACTATTTGAACCTTCAGTGAGGCGTATTCATCAACCTAGGGCTCCCACTAACTTCTCAAGAGAAGTTCGCAGTTTACCTAGCTGACCAAGAAGTTGCATCCATCTGCCTCTACAACTGACCTTACTATGCAAACTTTGGCAGACAGGCCTTCCACTATTTGCCTCAAGGACATGATCATCGCCTCTACAAGAGAGTGTGAGGTCACCGCCAAGGCTTTTTGCGCACTTAATACTTCGACAGAGGTCACCATTTTCTCCACTCTAGGCCTTTATAAACTTGGTGGAATCCTTAACCCACTAGCAACCATGATCTGGGTGAGAGGCCTGTCGGCCGTTTTTTAAACTTTGTGATTTGAAAAAATGATGATTTTATAATTTAAATATGAATATAACATTTTTTATTTTTAAAAGTAACATTTTGATTTTAAAATAGGTGAGATCAAACAGGTCTCACATTTTAAATTGTTTAGATGATTGAATACAATACAACAAATAATACATTTATCCCAAAGAGCAAATAAATCACTTGTAATATAGATTCAATCATCTAGACTAAAGAATTTGTGACATCCATTTTGGTTTGCGAAATATTTTTATAAAAAGGTCAACAAGTTCCCCTACCTAACATAAAAAGTTAGATATGATTTATTTTATCTGGGTTTCAGATTTCCTATAGAGGGAAGCCTCTATAGTTAATTACATCTTAAATGACCGAAATCACTTAAGAAAACTCTCGATTAAGATCAGGTGGTTTTGTTTTCAAGATTTCAAAGTTTAGGCTTTCACGGTTGAACATAGGAAAATCAAATGGGAATAACTCAAAATAAAAACAATTATTTAAGAAATCCAAAGGAAAGAAAAGTAGGGGATATCACTAATCCAGGAGAAACCCCGGAGATGTCCCAACTATCCTATTGTTGGTTTTATTTCTTTGAAATTATGTAATTTGATATTTCAATCCTGTAAATTATTTAGGATTTAGGACTTATGTTTACACAATATTGAACTGTGCAAATAGCCCAAAAAGATAGGAGGATTTACACCGTACCGCACGATAACATCGGAATCTTAAACTGTTAGGACTTATAATTGCACAATAGAGTTGTGCAAAAAGCCCAAAGGATGATCCTATGGGCTGTTATTTAAACTAAATGAAGTGATCGGTGATGTGAAGAGATTTATGTGATGTGAAGATATTTTGCTGCTGCAGATCTACCTGAAAGTTGTTCTTCGTCGTGCTGCCTACGATGTTCGCTCTAAACTTTTCGTAGTAGCACCTCCTGGTTTAGCTTTGAAAATGCACCTAACCACTAAGTTATTCTACACTAAGGCATAATACAAAAACTAAGCAATAAAACATGCAGTGTGAAAGAAAAGTAAGAATGTATTGTACAGTAAAGAAGAAAGACAGTACAGCATGCTGAAAGAAGAGTATAACGTGCTATAAAAAGTAGTATAACATGCTTGGAAAATAGTATACTAGGCTATGAAAACAACATAACATGTTGTGAGATAAAATGTTGTGATATAAATTAAACCTGTACACCTGGTAGGTTCATTGCTCCTTTAAGTTTAGCTATTATGCGTTGTGTAAAAGAGGAAACTATGACCTAAAAAAAGCTTAATAAATACAGACAAATCATAGGAAAAAGACAAACAAATAAAATAAAATATAATATCACATATAAAAGACCAAGAATAGGAAATTTATATGTGATATTGGAATGTCCCCAATTGCCAGGAGGATTTGAGTGTAAGACAAACTCAAATCCCAGAGCATTGGGTTTCAATTTTGGTCAAGTTAAGGTAAGAATTTCATTATTTGATTTAATTAAATTAGTCATGAATCACAATCTAGTGCACCCTCGTTCCTAGTGTCATTATAAACTAGGGTCAGATGTCTGGCTTCTTAGGATCATTTGAAAATTAGGAGGATGGACTCTCTCAAGGTGTGCTCCTAAGACCTTGGAAGTCTATACTTTAATTTGGGCCTGAAGTGGTTCTAAAGTATCAAACCTCAGTTAAGTGTCCTTTCAACTAACCCTCAAACATCTTTAGATTAAGCTTAACTCACCATCAGACTCCTTAAACCTAAGGGTTAAACCTATAGTTTTGGCAAAGGGTTGTGAAGTGTGCTTCAAACCTTGTTAGAGCAATTGGATTTAAGTTTATTCAAAGCTTAAGGGACCTAAGTGCATGTCTACTAATATTTCCAATCTATGTCCCTAATTGTTATCTAAACTCTCACTTTCTTCCAACCTTCAAATATTCTTCAAATTTATAGTTTTATCTTTCATATGCAAAAAGGAACGGTAGATGGTTCGTTATTCTATCCCCCTTTAGGTTTTTTCACCTCGAAGATTCAAATTTTATTTTTAATTTTCTCTCCCTTTCTCTTTCTCTCATATTTCCCTTAAGATTATGAATCATTTCTGAATATAATTAAATCGGAAATTCTCATTTTTAACTTACCTTTAAAAAAAAAACCAAAAAAGAGACCGATCCATTTTTAAAACAAAGTCAAACCAATGAAGCTTAAAATGAAATCATGAATGTATCGATTTGAGAACGTTTAAGTTTGTTAAAAAGAAAATGATCGGATCAATCCCGAGAAGGATATCCTTTCCAAATGTCAATCTTGCGCATTTCTAAACCACTCATAAATTCAATTTATATCAAGTTTACAATTTCTTGAAACAAAATTAAAAAAAAAAACTTTTCATATGTCACAAAGCAAGAGAGAATAATCCATAAGGAATGAATTTCCAAATTTCCAAACGCTATACCAATATCAATTTCATTTAATTCCACATTTAAGCAAAAGTCTTTTTCTTTTCATTATTTTTTTTTATTTCATAAACATGAACTTATTCATATAAGTGTCCAAGGTAATAGAGGAAACAACCACTAGCTCAATCCATTCCACCAAGAAATTACAAGTTAAAGTTTACATGCAGAGCCAGGAAAATGGGTAATCTGAGCCTAATACAAGGGCAAACTAAACCCAGAAATAGTCCAAAACAATGAGAGACTTCAGACAATATAAATCATCGAAACAGAGCCCAAACCGAATTCAGGAAAAGGGCAAAACCAAGCAACATAGAGGCTAAACCAAGCTCGGTAAAGAGGCAAAACAAATGAGAGCATTTCCAATCAACATTTAATCCCAAAAAAAGCTCAATTCGATCCCACTAAACGGGCTAAAACAGGGTCATAAAAATCAGATTTCATAAAGCCACAACCGAGCCCAAGAAAAAGATCAAATCGAATCCAATACATGGGGCAAAATAGGAAGCATGAAATGAGCCCCAAACATATGTTTTTACCTCATAAAACAATTTCCAACATGTATTGCAACAGAGGGGCAACAATAGGGACATAAAAAGCGCCCTAAACATATTTTTTTACTTCTAAAAACAATTTCCAACATATATTGCAGCAGAAGGGGAGCAATAGGAACATGAAATGAGCCCCCAAATACATGTTTTATCTCATAAAACAATTTCCAATATATATTTCAGAAAAAGGGGGAGCAATAAGAACATGAAATGAGCCCCCAAATACATGTTTCATCACATAAAACAATTTCCAATATATATATTTCAGCAAAAGGGGGAGCAATAAGACCATGAAATGAGCCCCCAAATACATGTTTCATCACATAAAACAATTTCCAACATGTATTTCATATTTCCAAACATTTCAAGCAATGAAATTAATAGAGGCAGCCCTCAAACAAGCTTTTCCATATGTATTTCTAAAAGAGAAAAATGCATTCCAAGATCACCTTAGCCATGCTTTCAAGTGCTTCAAGTAAGGAAAGTAAAGATAGCCCACATATGCTTGCCATAGACATTTGTAAAGAATAAAAATGCATTTTTAAAATATTCTATCAATGCTTCCACATGTTTGAAGCAATGAAATAGTAAGAGAAATTGATATATATGCTTCATTCCTCAATATCCTAAGCAAATATTCATGCAAGCATTTTCCCTATTTTAACATTTTCAATAATATGTTTCGAGCAAGACAACAAAACAGAGGAGAGGAAGAGGAATACCTCTTTTCAGCAGATTTGAAATAAAGTTATAAGAATGGTTCAAGAAAATATCACTCCAAGCGAAATATTCCTCCTAATGATCCCAAGAAACGACCACTACAAATGCTCCACGTCACAAGCACTCAAAATTTCTAGCTTAAAGAGGATTCCGACAACACTTTCCTTTCTAAAAGCCTCAGAAAATGGCACCCCGCGAATGTCTTCGAACAATAAAACAGAGAGAAGATTTTTTATAACAGCAGAAAGAAATTCAAGCTTTCCTCCCTCAAGTACTCTCCCTTTCTCTCGTTTTTTTTTCAAGTAGCCAGACAGCCAAAAGAAGACGCAAAAAACTCCCCTAATCACACCGTAAGCCAAAAAAGCCAGAGAAACGAAAAGAAGTCACATGTTTTCCGCCCTAACCAACCAATCGAAAAGAAGAAAAGAAGAGTCACAATAAAGAGGGAGCGAGTATAGCCTCGAGTAGGAGAAACGTCGGCCAGGTGGAACTTCTTAGTTGGAGGGCTGCTCGGTCGAGTGGAGCTCGAGGAGACGAGCCGCATATGCGAATCCACAGAGGAATGCAGCGTGTGAGGAGAAGGCGAGCCATCTCATGCGCGAATGGCAGAGAAGACGCGGGAGAGGAAGATTGGGCTCGGCGAGCCATGGCGCCGCTCGATCGATCCACGCCTAGGAGATGAGTCGCGGGAGCTAGGGCACGCCCGAGCTGCTCTCGGTCGAAGAAGGGAAAAGAAACAATGCCGTGGGTTAGGTGAATAGAGATTAGGTTTTATAAATATTATATAATTAAAAATATAAGTATGAAAATACTTAATTTTTAAAGTAAAAATTTGATTTGCACATTTTAATTCGTGTGTGAAATCATTGTAAATTGGATGTTCTTTTTAGGTAATTTAGAAGTTCTGGACCCGCTAGCGCGGTCCAATTCGTCTTCGGAGGTCATTTTGAAGAATTCATCGATTTGCGTGCCAATTTTCTCGTTTCGAAAATATGACAAAATGGGTGTCCTTCCTACCAAAATTGGTATCCCGGACGCGCTGGCGCAGTCCATTTTGTAGTCAGAGGTCGTCCGGAGAAATTTGCATTTTCACCAGTCCTTTAGGTTCAGTTGAAGACCGACCTCGTGCAATTTTGTGAATTTTGTACATTTGGTGTGTGTATGTGATGAAAAAGTCGTGAAGATGTTTACCTAAGACTTGGAGTCATATTAGGAACTTTTACCTTGAGACTTCACAAAATAGTCCATAACCGCTCGTTCATAAGACGATAGTTTTGTGCCATAAATGTTAGACATCAAAGAAAATTAGGAAGTGGTTAGAACTTCTAAAAGGGTGGATCTCAATTCTAATTTTCTAAGATGGTCAATAGGAACTCCTAGAGCTAGATCCTAAGACCCTAAAAAAAGAAATGACCTCAAAAATGAGGTCAACAAGGCCATCTATCTTTATTAAACCCATGTGAATGCATTTTATCAAAATTGCTCGCTTGCAAAAATCTCATGAAGTATCCCTCTCAACTTCTCCTGCGAGGATGTAGCCTCAGCCTAACAAAGAGCAAAGAACTCGGGGATCTTCTACTATATTGTCTCCGCAATGACATCTAGATAAGCAGATTGATCTTCGGATGGCTTGTCAACAAAACTTCATATTTTGAAAACTGCAATGTGAAAAATTATCATTTTTTCAAATTTTTTCCATTTCTAATAATAGTTGTATCTTCATAAGAATGAAACTTCAGTACTGATCATTTGGACTTGCAAGGTTAACCGCATGAAAGGAAAATGATAAACTTAAAATATATGCATAATTAACCCACATTTAATCCATTAATTTACATTGATTTATACACTATTTTAGAATTTTATCGTATTGATTAATTAAATATTAAATTTGCAGGTGTGCGTAGAAAATGTTTGAAAGGGACTATGCCTAAGTGTCACTTTCACCTGATTCAGTAGGTTTGAAGTTGATTTGAAGTGAAGGAAAGCAAAATGATATCTAGGAGCCTGGTAGATGCCTAGGCCCCACTTTAGGTGCCTTAATTCTTTGTCGAGTGCTTTAGCGCTTAGCCCAGGCACCCATTAGCAGGCTCCAAATCGAGTGCTAGGCGCCCAGGCACCATCTACAAGTGCCCAAGTGCCAACTTGAAGGATCAAAACATAGAGCATGGTGCCCAGATGCCCGATTCTGTAGTTCAAACCTAGAGCTTGACACTTAGACACCACTGAACCACCTTACAAAATTTTGAGTAAATTTTACCCGATGCCTTGCCTTTCTTCCTCATTTAAGGGAGGATTTAGAATGAATTAGGGGACTTTTTGGCAGCCCTAAGCAAAGTTTGGATTATATTTTCCTTGTGTTTTTTCTAGGGAAAATTAAGGAGAAGCCATGTGGTTTTCTGAGAGGTAGAGTTAGGGAAGGATCATGATTGATGAGAAGCTCACCTTACCCATCTAACTGAGTTTTTAATAACTTTTTTAGCTATTATTTTGTTGCAACCATGTTTAAGCAATTTCAATTGTGTTTTCTTCTCTTAGATATGAACTAATATCCCTTTCAAGTTGTTAAATGTTGTATGTGTTTTTCTTTTGCCTAGATGATGTTAATACAAAGTATGGGTTGTTGTTTTTTTTCTTATTACCTTTGTACGACATATTTTGCTATAGTAGATACAAATTATTAATTGTGTGGATATCTATTAATAGCATGGTGACCAGTTCGATTTCGAGAGGTGGGTGGATGGAGCATTGATCAGATATAACTCCAGCAAACATGTGTGGTTTCTGCTGAGACCGGAAGAGCATTGACAACTTTTTTCACATTAAATCTATCACCAAGTGGTTGGTAGGTTATGCTAGAGAAAGTAAAAGTCATAGGCTTGCGAGAGCAAGTAGCAGCATATTTGATCGGACTATAGTATCGTTTAACCAACCACATTTCTTGTATATATTATCAACTATCTTTAACCTACAAATGTGGAATCCAATCCCTATAACTCTTTTGTCTTGATTTCAATTCCGGTGAACCATTGCTTTCATTGCTAGTCTTTTTTTATTCGTATTTAGTTTTGATTATTGATTCGCCCCCGATTCAGTTTTTCGGATTGCAATCCATTAATTAAATTTTGGTTCTTGCCATGTCAACCCTTGTAGCACGATACTTACTCATTCTTTATTTCCTATGTGATCGAGTCTTCTTTTGTTTGCATGAAATTTTGCACCAGAAAGCTTGCGTAGGCTCTTAATCTCACTGCTAGTAGGTTATGGAGCCAACGGGGAAGGTTCGCCCATGCTCCCACTTGAGTGTTGACACCGCCTTGCCTCCAATTCTCGCTTTCTCCCTCTTCTCCCACTTAGGAGATTTTTTGGTTCACCATATCTTGTGAAACATCTCAGCTGTTATGTTTTCGTCCATCATGACGAGCTTGCCGTCTAGAATTTTCATGATTTTTCAGAAAAAGAAAGCATTTGGTAGAGATGATTTTCTAGAAAAAGAAACCAAGCTGAACCATTTTCTCCCCAGGACTCCTGTTTATATAGGCAAACGAAGAATCTAAAGAAAAAGAAATGTCTCCTCATCCATAATTCCAAGAACTACATGATTATTAAATAAAATCTAATAAATTTAATTCTATTATTATTGTGGCAACTGGCTTATGAAGTAAGAGAGTATGGAGATTAGATATGCACGCACAAAAATTTGATAGGTTCAGTCGGATTCACTAATTATTTAAGTTACTCTGCAAGCCAATTGGTGATAGGTCGACTTGGACCCGCTAATATATGGTCCAGTCCACGACTCAACTTAGCATAGTCTGGGGAAGTGGCCTTGACAGCTCATAAGCACACAACCTAGTTGAATAACCGAGAAATTCATTGATGGCCTAATTAAGAGTTTACCCAATGAATAGCTCAGACCCTATTTTTGGCTATCCAGCACAGGCCAATTCGACGGCAGCTTCAAGCAAAGTCAATTGAAGGCACCATAAACTTGCCCAATGGTCAGTTCATACCATATTCCCAACTAATTCAGCCAAAATGTGTTCGGCATCGACTTGTCCAGTTGCTTATTAGTGAGGGCATTATATGATTATTTAAGCTGCAAGAGGCATTATAGCTCCACATGAGCTGTAAGATAGGCCTATTGGACGTCACCATTTACCTTTATTTTAATATTATTTTCTGCATGTGATCATTATACTCTATCTTGTATAAATGGGGGTTAGTTGTACAAGAGGATATCAGGAGCCATAAGACAAATGGCATAATACGAGTAAGAATACTAGCCTTGCCTCATTCTCTGGCTGTCATTATACTCTCTTTCTCTACCCAATCCTTAATATTGTTGTCTTGATGGTGTGTCTACCAAACAAATCTTGGATCAAGTAGTTCTATTTCCTTTTATACAGAAATTCAGTATTTTGTAGCTTCTTTAATGCCCGTAGGTTGTTATTTATTTTCGCATAAACTAAATTGCCTTCTTCCTGGTTGGTTAACTTTTTAATGTTTTCTTTCCAATTTTTCTTTACGTGCAGGTTGCAGCCTTCTTATTGCCTGGATAAGCGTGAGTTTTTGTAAATCGCATAATTCTATGCATTTTTTCTCATGATGCATTAAAAAATATCTGCGGAGGATGAAATTAAGGAGATATTATTAGGTGAGACTCTACAATTTTAATTGTATACATTTGATCAGTATCTTATTTTATCGCTTTATGTTAGAATAAATGCAATACTAATGTAAAGCCATACATAGAAGAAATTGTGAGAAGCCAAAAAAAATAAAAAATAAAAATCATTCGTCCCCCTATAATCCACCCAAACTATTGGTATCCTTTTTTAATTTTGTTGCGTTGGAGTTGCATAACATCCTTGGAGTGCATTTTTGGTGCATGAAACTCGTTCGTATGTAATTTTTTATTTTGGAGAATGTAACAGCAAGCATGGGAGAACCTCATATGGCTAGACAATTGGGATGCATGTGAGACTGATGAATAGCCTGATGTTAGTCAAATGTACAACGAATTGCCATTGTTATACGGCAGTGTTTCCCTTTCTTTTCTCGAATTTGTTACTTGAATAATGTCAACGTGATTTACCTGTCCAATTTGAGCCCTTTACGTTGCCCTGAGAACAACTGATATATTTGATTTGATTTAGTTTCTTTTCTATCCTTCCAATGTAAAATTAGTTAGTGTTTTTATCTATATTTGATTTCCTTTCCATCAGTTCCAATATGATGTATCATCTTGCTGTTTCTTGGGCTTAGTTTTGTCACACTTCACATTAACATTTCATTGTCATCCTGAGTAACATTTCATTGAATAATCACTTTCTGTTTCTTGGGCTTAAAATTGTCATCGAATGTGGTACATGTTTTTTGTGCCACACTTCACATTAACATATCACTGAAATATATCATTGTAGTTATCTTATGGATTCATTGAATAATCACTTGCATCTCATTAACATAAAACCACAAAAATTTTTAATGTATTAACTTTTCTTTTTTACAGATCATGAATATATATGCAACATAATATTACCAACCTCTAGTATTAAATTGATATGAAAAATAACAAATCTATTGCTTTAAGCACAAATATGAAGTTTATGCCATGCTTTTAACATCAAATGTAAAATATATTAATAATTCAAAAAGATATACTTTGTAAATGCTATTGTAATTGTATTTTAAAATATTATAAATTATTTTAAAAAAGAGGATAATATATCAGTTGTGATTGTTAAATTTTACGATTAGAATTAAGCACAGTTCATAATGGGGCACAATAATAGCCCAGCTAGTCCTTATTTTCTTCCTGCTTAACTTTCCTTTATTACATGGTTCAATAGTTATTTTAAGAAATAAAAAATATTAAAATAATTTTAAAAATGGAGCCATTAAATCACAAATATAGTTTCTAGAGACGAAAAATATTCTTACGTAATTGTAACGTGATTTTAGGTTAAGAGTATAACCTCAAAATATTTAGTAGACATGATTATGCATCATAGGAGCATGGTATGAATAATCAAAAATATGAAATTGTAAACATTTCAAGTTAGGTTCTTAAGGGAGGTAAATTGGAATTATTTAGTTAAGCTAAACATGAAATGGGATAAGATGGCTGATTACATTGAGAATATTGTCGTATAAGTTTTAGAATCGTCTATATATAATTGTATATTATTAAGGACACTTTGAAGAGTGGTAATGTACATATCAAACACTACTTGTGTAGAAGTGAAGAAGCACAGAAGGTTATCAAGTAAAAAAAAAAAAAAATAAATAAAATACTTTTAAAGAGCGACAATTATCATGCGCTACTTATATTTATAGTGATTACAAGAAAGATACTGATATGCATGCCCAGAATCACAAAGCTGTTTAATGAACCACATTTAGTCTTTGGAGCTTAAAGAAGCACGACTTAACAAAATGAAGGCCTTTTATGACATTTTAATTGGCAAATTAGATGTTAATTAACGGCCACCCATAATTTAATAGTCTTATTAATCCACAAAAGGCTGTTATGGTGGAGACATTCAGACTCTCTCATTTAGCAATATGCTTTTACTGCTTGTTATAATCAGAGATCCTCAATTATCTTTTGAGTATATTTAGCAAAATAATCTAATGTTAGTTTCTTTACCTAGTATCATCTCCATTTCTACATATTCTGCTATTTATGCAATATCATGGCATGTGTTGTATATATTCTGGGCACAGAAGCGCAGAGAGTAGAGCTCATCTTACAGTTATTTGCATACAGGTTTTGGAAACTCTTAAATTTAACGTAATGCTGACTTTAATGACAAATTATTCAAGAAATTAAATATAATTAAATATAATTTACTATAAAATTCATGTCATCAACATTATCGTTACAGCATATGAATTTGACGACTGAAGATCCTTATCAGCAATGTTACTGTTTGTTTCTTTGAATTCTTGGTTCTTTCTATATCAACTTTGCCGCAATTCCATTGCTACTTCTGCTGTGCTGCGAACATTGAAGTTTCTCACTGAAAGTTGGCAGAAGCCGCTGTGGAACTGTTTTAACACACCTTTATTAACGTGTATATATAACTTCAATCCCCAGAATTGCTTTCTCGCATTGCCTCAATTCACTTTTTTTTGCTTTCGCCTGAACAATAATGGGACATTTGCATATATACCACACAATTTATATTTATTTACAAATCTAACACCTAAACTTTCATATTTAAATGCATACCAACATTACATAAAAATTAGCACAATCACTATCTTTTTAAAGGTGAAATACCTTTTTCATCTAGAGGCTTTTGACACCAAGGTGTGATAAATGTCAAAATCAAACTTTTGGTGTTAGATATAAAAGTAAATAAGATTTGTGTGGTACGTAATAATTTTCCAAACAATTTTTAATTAGAATTAGAGTTAGAAAAGCTACAGAGTGACGAAGAACCATTATCATAAACATTGTAGAATTCCTTGGAGATAAATTCGTAGGCTATGGTTGGGTGGAATTTATAAAGAGGCCTTTTCATACGTACCACCCAATTTCTATGTATTAACATATCAATCGTCCAAATTTTAATTTTTAGTTACTACCACCTGAATCTTATATTTTCGGTACAGATTGGGTGATGCAAATTGAAGTTTAAATGTTTGATATGTTAATACGTAGGAATTAAGTGTTAGGTATGTAGATCTCCCATTAATAGAAAAAAAAAAAAAATACGTTGGTATGTCAATTATGATTGTAAACTATAAAGAGAGTGCACTGAGCATGTATTGTAGGGATGTCAAAATTTGACCTAACACTCCAACACAACTCGAACTTGACTAAAAAAATCCGGGTTAGGGTTGATCCAAATATTTTTTGAGTCGGGTTCAGGTAAGAGAATTCGGCCTATTTATTATTCTAGTCGAGTTCGAGTTGAACCTGAAAATCCAAATATTAACTGAATAAGCACAATTTTGGGCTAAGTTTGGGTATCGGTCGGGTTGACCTATTTGTGTTGGACCCGAACCCAACCCATTGACCCAAATTGACACCCTTAAAGTATTGTATTACTTTTTATTGTTGAAATATAAGGTAGCTAAAAAATTTCGACGCTAGAAACCCTTTTGTTTTTATCGAAATGTTGACATATTATTCATTAGACAACAAAGATTTCACTACTCGCTCATCAGCGTGAAAAGTAGATAACCAAAGTTCCAACAAGCAATAATTTGATTGTGTCAATTTCGAAAATATAGACTTAATATTCAAATCTTTTTATATGCAAACTCATTACAAAATAAACATTTTCTTAATTATCTCGGGCCACCCAAGAAACAGAGCATAAATAATCAGAGAAAAATAGAAAGAAACGGGGATAGAGAGAATAATAATCCATTGTCTTATTCATAAAATAACTTTTCTATTTATAGAGGAGAGGGTATAATGAATATACTATATTCTTACCCTCGTTTAAAAAGGGCATGTTTCAGAATATTTTTGGTATTTTACGTGTATAGATTTGCCATTCAACTATTTTTTGGCTCAGTCGACTATGTTCAATTGACTTTGGATCAAAGGGATCAACTCAGTTGGTTGAGTTGGTCACTATGGGTTGACATAGAACTATGGACTGACTGTCGATCTTGATCCTTGATGAAGAGCTTTTGGGCATTCATGTGGTGGTTGGCACCCATTCTTTTGTTCTTGTTTCTGGTTGAATAGTTCAGGCTCGGATCATTCAGTCGTCTTCTTGCCTGCCTCGTAGCCCAATCACTTTTGGTTGCTTGCTTGTTTTGTATGGTTTTGATCTCATGTGGGCCTTAAAATCTTTTGGCAGTGGGCCAGTTTTCGCTGTCTCCTTATCTACCATTTAATCTCTTTAAGATCAATGCTGACACATTTTTTTTTTGTATATTTTAGTTTTTTTATGATGTTTTAAAAGTGACTGTGATAAGAATAAAAAAAATTAATGAAAAAATAAATCTAATTCAAATTTTTAATTAATGATTAAATAATTAAACTATCTTGAATTCTCTCCTTTGATTCTTATTAATAGAGCATGATGGGACACACTTCCATTCTTTATTTGCTCAGATGCTTCTGCCATTTTAATCGACTAGTGTTAGACAGTTGGGCATTGTAATGGATAACCCATCAAAAATCTGTGGTGATGTCTCCAAGAAAGACAAGATTTGCTTTGCCTTTGAGAAACCGAAAGCAGCGCCCAAAAGGTGAGAGGAAGAAGAAAGTTATTGTGAAGAAGAGCGGTTGCACTCGGACTGCAGATCAACTAAGGTCATCTGATTCATTTCTTGAGATTATGGGAGGAATGCTTAGCTGGTTGGCTTAACCATCAGTCCAAACCTTCTCCAGCAGCACAAGTCCCTTTTGTTGCTCAGTTGCTCAAATGGCTTCTAGAGACCTCCCATCACATTCATGGGTACCTATTTGTGAAGTTGCCACATAATCACAATTTCTGAATGAAATTGATTCCTGAGCAAGAGGGGCTTCGGTTTTATTCATGTGATTTAATCTTTTTTTTTTCGGAAGTTCTTTTTATTTTACGATGTTTCTTGGTGCATATGATCCAGCTTTGGTAATACTAGATGATAATCCGGCTTTGCTCGACATAGGTTAGAAACTGACTGAGTGGAAGGCGAAGGCACTGACACTTGAATAAGAATGTCGAATTTGATCACCCTGATGTTCCTCTTGAAGGACGAGGGAAGCATTCAATTTACTCAGAACCTCCCCTAGGTTACTTACCCATCATTTAGACAAAATAGAGAATTCATTTACTTGATCGATAGAAATCTAGAAGATGTAGAATTGCACGAGCTTTCAGCTCTTGTTGAGAAGGTGGAGAGGATGGAAGAGGTGGTGGTGAGTCTTCGTTGGGAGTTGTTGTACATTTGAGAGGGATCCATCATGTTACAAGCTCAAGTTGAGTCCGATAGATGTAGTCATTTCACTTATGTATGGGAATTCTTGTATTGGAGGATGCTTATGCTGGGGTATGTCTTGTCCAAAGGGTTGACTCATCCCTTTGTAAAATATTCTATCTCAGAGTAATTTCTAATTGTTATCATCACTTTAATGTCTTTTGTTAAATAAAAATATTTTTTTTATCTTATTTTATGTGTAGATGTGATCCCACTGTCAACCTATTATGGAAACGACTATTAACTTATTTTTTTTCTCTATATATATAAAGGGCATAGGGTAAGCAAAATCATGCTTCCTTTTCCTTTTTCTCTTCATTTCGTTCTTCCAATTCTATGTTTTCATGCTCTGCTCGATGGCTACTCACTAGTCTACGCAAGATTTCAGGTTAGTCCCCTTGAATGAGATCTTGGATGACTAAGGGAGAAGTCATTTACTGTAGGAGAACTGTGTCTTCAATCATACTATCAATCTCCGAGTCTCTAGTGCAGCTGATCGAGATACCTTTCTTTACTACGCCAATCTTCTCTTATATAAAGATTAATTTTGGTTTGGTATTAGATTGACCTTTTGTTCTAAGTTGCATTCCGTCTTTACTAACTTTGACATCATCTCTCCCCGATTAAGCCAAACTATATCGCAGCCATCATGAGCTTTATTATTTTTTGTCACCGATCGAGAATCTCATGATTTGTTGACCTCTTCAACGATTTGTTTTTATTCCAGATTAATCTGGATGGGTTCGTGCAGTTTTCATCAGTCGATAGGTTCCTGCTATTGGGGCTGGAAAATAAAGTGAAGGATTGGAAGCTCTACTTCTACATGGGTTCCTCCTAATAAAGTTTGTTTTTCCAGATGATTCTGTTTGATGAATCCTAGACAAAATCAAAGAGGAAAAATAATGACCATGGTATTTCTAGAAGTAGGTCGAATTGAGGGGCACTAGTTATCGGTTCACCAATACCTTGAGGCGGCGATTGTCAACAAGGTGCTTCAGCTAAACATATTTGGTAAAATGATTAAGGAGGATTCAAAGGCCTCCAATGTTAGCAAGGTTGAGAGGGAGGTAAAGTTCGCTGCTCGTGTGAGCAAGAAGAAGGTCCGTGTGATCACTCACCTAGAAACTATCAAAACGGTGAAGATACATGCACCCAAGATAGTTTTGGCTGGAGAAAGCTTGGATGCTGTGGATCTTATATATTCTATTTTTGATTCAACTGTTATTTTTTAAAAATTGTGACAGACCAGCTAATACTCATCGAAAGGTCAACATTTTTAGTGCCTAATAAAAGTTCTCTCTTAGTTGTCGATCTTCCATGCACGCAATAAAAGATGTTAAGAGTATGGCTAGCATGCAAAGTCATATCGTTACGAGGGGGAGGCTTTTTCAAAAAGGTGTGAAGCCAAATCTCCCACCCTTTGGTCAACAACTCTTGTTGGCATCAAATTTTGATTTCATAGATGTAGGATGTCCACTTGAAAAGCATGGGACTATTATTCATAGCATTTCATAGGTTAAGACATCCATTAAGAACCTCTGGTATGTGTTTTCAGCACAAACTCAGAGTTAGGGTTCATATAGCCATGCTCGGATGATCTCCCCATGAGTTGACCTTAGATTGAAGATGGAATATGTTCGATGTCTATTTCGATTATTAATGAACTTTTCTCTTTTATTTGCAGTTTTCCATGGAGCAAGGAAGTCATGGGACTCACCTACACGCTGTCAGGGTAAAGTTCAGGTTTCACCCAATATACTTTGCGTCGTAGATTGGAATCCATTCATGGTATAATCTGTATGGGGCATTCATTTGAATGATGGGAGATCATATTTCATCCATTTGAAGACTTCCATAAAAAAGTATCGTCTTTTTGTATTCTTTCATAATCAAGGGAAACCATAAAACCTTCCCACAAATGCATTAGGCACAACCGGAGGGTCTGAAATTACAATAGTCATACCTTGAACTAGTAATCATCGATTGAATTTAATTTTGATATGAGATAAGTTAAATTTCCTTATGTTTAATTTTTCTTCCCCATCTATTTGGAGCTTTCTATAGTCAATGGGGTCCATAAATACTGTTGACGGATTCATAAAACACAAAAAAAGCTTTTGAATTGACGTAACCACACCATTGTGTGGCGTAGCCACACCTATAAGTCTGTCTGAGCATAGCCACACTCAATCTAGGCATGGTCATGCCACTAGACAGAGCTAGGGTCATAATTACGGCCACAGGTGGTGTGGTTATAAATTATACATTAAATATATTAAAGTTATTTTTAGGTGTCTTACTTTGGTGAAAGTTTAGATGGGTACTTGAGTGATATTTGCATGGCTAACATGAATGAAACGACTTAACATTCCATTTTGAAGGACTTTTAGGCTTTTCAAGTTCTGCTGAAATGATTAAGAAAAAAAAGGCAAAAGCACTTGGACAGGAAAAGGAATGGAAAAACTTCTTCTTCCTTCCTAACAACTACTCCACTTCTTCTACAATCTTCTCCACTTTTTCGTCCACTATCTTCTCCATTTCCTCTTCAACTTTATCTTCTCGTGAGAGATACTTGGGAATCTTCTTGGTGAAGAGGAGAGCTTCTTCATTTGCAAAGGGATCTCTCAAAAAGAACGCTTCTTTAGTCATCATGTTGGTGAGACCTCAACATTGCTTTTTTCCTTTCTTAGATTCCTTAGCCTGATGTTTGACCCGACCCGCAGTTACACAATTATTTAATTTTAGAGATTCGACCAAAAGCTTGACCACCAATTTATATTTAGTGGCTAGTATGTAAAATTAAATATTATATAAAGATGATAAAAAATTTCACATTATGGGTTCTACGCAAATATATGTATCTTTTCAAGAAATATAAGGTTTTCTTTATAAACCATAAAATCGATCCCATGGTGAAAAGTCAAAACTCTTATAAAATTGACTTTAATAAAACCTACTATTAATTGTAAGAAAAACTTATATAGGAAATGATCGTAAGTTATTAAGAAATATTTAATCCTATAGAATTGAAGGAATACTAGTAAGCTGAGCAAATTTAAATGCAAGACTATTTAAAAATGTTTTAAAATGCAAAGTTATCTCTACTCTAAAATAATAATGTATGAAGAGTTCAATTTTTTATAAAATATCCTTCCCCTTACAATGAGCTTATAATTAATGCAGGAAATAATTTTAAAAGATAACTAAGGTATTGTGCCTAATAGGAGCAATTCTATTCCTTACCCTCGGACAAGTGTATACAGAATATTGACTAATCCAGATTTTGGTCCCTAAACACGTGGTTAGGCTGGGAAGATGCTAGCTCTCACTTTAGAGTTCCCACTTCCCCTCCCCTGAGGGCTAACATGTCATTTTAGTTTCCAAACATCTAGACCAAATTAGGGATTTTAGTCCGTCACCCTAAAATCTTCAATTCTATGCCAATCAAAACTTATTTCTCTATTTATTTGTACTTAACCTCAAGGACTACATTCTCATCCATGAGACTAAATGTGATTCTTACTATGTTGGAACATAGCCCATTTCGGGTCACTATATTTTACAACAAATTTTAACAAATCAATTTGTCAGATTGACAAGTAAATGAAGCATAGAGTTTGAATAGTCATAATTTATGAAATTTTAAAAGCACTTCTACTACACTATATTCCTACACATAGCTATTCCTCATTGCAGAGAAAAAACAAAGGAGACTACTCAGATCTAATGGGGAAGAAAGACAATATGGATTTATATATAAATAAAAGTTTACAAGACAAGATAAAGTAAAATAAACAAAGTACACTACTTATCTTAAACTCATTCTCAAACAATCCTTCAAGTTCCTTTGAATCACTCACTCTGCTCACTATTCACTAAAAACTTGGAATCTGTAGTGAAGAAGATACCTCTCACTTCTCCTCTTCTCATCTAAATCTACAGCAAGCCTTCATGACTTTCTCCTCTCTAGGAAGAATCCACTTCTCTACAAAAGGCTCCCTTTTCTTCCTCCTAAAAGACCCTCTTTAGAATCTCCAGAAGTATCTTTAAATAGGGCTCTCAAAATCCCCATGAGTCTCTTCAAACACCTCTTACAAATTCATCCAAATTAAATGGATCTTCTATATAAGTGCCGCTAACGCCTAAGCACCGGATTTTGGCGCTTAGGTGTCGTGTTCTCTGTTGTCTAGTGCCTAAGCGCCAAATCAACATTGTCCTTTATGCTTCATTTGACTCCAATTTGCTTCATTTTTGAACCATTTACTTCATTTAGTGTACCTACAACCAAAAACATCAAAAATACATTTCATTAAAGTGCAATATTATTGAAAGTATGTGTTAAATGTACAAATAAAAGCAACATATTGTCAAAATCCCTCAAACATAATTGTTACTTGTCCTCAAGTAACTTATTTCTTCTAAAAAATATGTTAACATGTTTTAATATGTGGTAGTGGGTTTCATTAAAGACCTCTATAGTTTTGTCATGTAAATGTAGTAGTCATGACTTTAGGAAAATCTTAATAATTTTGGTTTGAAAAAAGCATAAGAATATTTTGCAGTCAAGTCTAGAAATTCTAATTCTTCTATTAATTTCAAAAATTAATTGTAGTTTGAAAAACCTAGGAGTCTCATAAAAATAACAGCTAGATTTCGAGAGAACTTTACCAGTAAAGGTAAACCTATATTGCATAAATTAAAAGCTAAAAAAAGTAATTAAGTCTCTTTCTTTAAAATTATTCAAGTAAAACCAATTTTTAATTAGGTATCCCCTCAATTTTCTCTTCAATTTCACATATACTTTTATTTTCTTTCTCTCTTTTTTTTCTTTTCTTTTTTTTTACTTTTAGAATTATTTTCAATCGTTTCTTTTCTTTTTCTCAGTGAGGATTCTTGATATACCAAAATAATATGCAATTTTATGTATTCATTTTATGCTTAAATTTGGTGATATTTCACTTAAAGAAGGGTGTTTTCATGTTTTCTTGTAGGTATATCAATTTTTGACATTTAGAGCAAAAAAGAGCAAAAAGGAGAAAATTTGGAGCCAAAATGGAGCTTTTCAGCATCTTGGCACCAGAGGTGCCATAAACGGCGCCAGAGGCATCATTTTAGAAAGAGCTGGTGCCAGAAGCTCCATTTTACAGAGAAGCGGTGCGAGAAGAGTTAGAATTGGCATTAGAGGCGCCAAAATTGAGAGAACAACGCGGAACTTCAATACACTAGTGCCAAAGGTGCTAGAAATGGCGTCAGAAGCATCAGAGATGAATTAAGATGGAGTAAGCCAGTTAGTGACTAAATTTGGGTAGTTTTAGAAGGTTCCAATCAATTCAAACACCCCATAGAGTGATTCAATGCATCTAGACAATTTGGAAAGGCTCTTAAATGAAGAGATATGTCTCTTAGATGAAGGGACTTGTCTCTTGATGTGAAGAGGTGTGTCTTTTGGGAAAAAAGAGTGAATTTTGAATTATTTTTGAAAGGCAGGTTGACCCTAAAAAAAGGTGAGAGGAGTCTAGAGAAAAAGGGGGGCATGAGGTTTGAAGAGAAGAGGGTGGCATGAGAGAGAAGTCTTGGGAGAAGAGTGGAATTTATTTTAGAGTTGTAAGAGGAGAGGGAATGTGAGAGATTTTCTTCTTCATTACATTTCTAAGAGAGAATTGAGTGTGATTTTAAAGAGAGAAAGTGCTTAAAGGGAACTTCAAGGGATTTGCATGAGAAGGAGTGTGAGATAAGCTTTCTTCTTTCTTTTCTTTGTTTTGTAAACTTATTTTTAAATATAAAATCTATGTTTTGTTGTATCCTTCTCATGAATTTTGAGAAGGCTTCTTTATCCTTCTTCATACAATGAAATATGGTTTTGTGAAGAATTAATTTTGTTATGTAAGATTTTAAATGTCAATAATTGTGATGATTCAAACTCTGATCTTCATTTAGTTTTCTATCTAGCCTATAGAAATGTTAAAATTTATTAAAAAACATAAGATTTGAAAGAGCTAAGCTTTCTAAAAAAAAGTAAGAGACACATTCAATTTTATGGGTGAAAATGTAGTCCATGAGGTGCATGCAAATAAATAGGGAAATATACTTTGATCGGCACAAAATTGGTGATTTTAAAGTGACTGATTAAATTCTCCAATTTGGTTCAGTTTCTAGAAACTAAAGAGAGATTGTGAGCCCTCAGGGAAGGGAGAAGTGCGAGCTCTAGAGTGGCGGTCAGTATCTTCTCAACCTAACCATGGATTTAGGGACCAAACTCTAGATTAGTCAATTTTCTTTATGCACTCTCAAAGGGTAAAGAATATGATTGCTCCTATTTCGCACAATACAATTTTATATATATTTTAAATAATTTTAATTACTTCATAATCCATAGAATCATTATAAAGGGAAAGGACGCTTTCTTAAATTTGAACTCTTTGTTACAAAACTTTGTTTAGTCTTTCTAAGTTTACTTTTGAAGTTTAACAAATAGCTTAGTTAACCTAGTTCTTTTAACTTCATTTCACTTAACATACAGTAAATTTACTTTAGATTTGTTTAACATACTTAATCTTTGTAGTTTGAATACTGTGTTTTACATCATAACTATAAGAATTTCTAACTTCCTGTGGGATCGATACTTAGGACTCCATTAGAGGTCTTAATTACTTGAGAGATACGTATACTTGATTCGTTATTAACGTTTGGCAGCTTAAAAATTTTGAAACATAAAACTCTTTTTACTAAATTTATTTTTATTGGGATTGAACTGCATATTTACTATTTATGCTATCGTGTGTGTTTTGTAATATTAAAAGATATTTGCGATGCACCACAAAATTGCACATCAATTACTATATCTAGATCAACTTTTAATGATTTTGAACTTCACTATCCTCCTCTTAAAGTAAAAAAATTCATTACATTTCTTTACTATGATAATTTGCATTAGTTTTCAAAACTAATTTTTCATAGAGTTTCCATTCTTTTAAAATATAGATAAAAGCTCCTTAGAATTTCAAAAGGCAATTTCTTTCCTATTTTAAATAGTAAAACTGTACTCCTATTCTCTTTTACTTAATATCCTAATTCTTAGAACTAACATATATCACCAAAAATTTAGTTAAGTCTTACAACAACATTTATAGAATAAAAAAATATAGTTCTTTGAAAATAACACCACATACCTCAGATTACATTAAAAAGATATTTTCTTTGAATAAAGTTTCTTAAAGACAATAAAAATAATGCTTTTAAAATATTTTTCTCCCTCCCCCAAACTTCAACTTTTCTTAATAGATTAAAACATTTATAACTGAAAAGATAAAAGTAGTAAGAAAATTTTTTAAAAATGATTTTTATGAAAAAAAGATTTAACATGAAAATAGTAAGTACTAGAAACAGGTATACAACAACAGTAGAGTTTAATTAACATGTATATAACAAAAAGAAATTGCTAAGTACAAGAGTTTTTCTTAACATTACACATGTACTACAACGACAATATAGTAAATTAATTAGTAGTGCAACAACACAAACAACAAACAATATAAGCAACAAACAGTAAGTCCAAATTACAACAAGTTCACACCAACAACTTCTACACTAACAAGTTTAAGACATTAAAAAAAGTAAATAAATACAACACATCAAACAAAAAACGAGAAACAATAAATAAAACAACAATACTAATACTCTCCATCACCTTCGTCAGTCTCATCCTCAGTCTCTTCTTCAACTTGCTCCATATCCTTCAGATAAGTGAATGGTGCATGCTCAGCAAATGGGGGAAACTGAGCTGAAGTCCCCTTACCAATCAAATTGTGATCTCTCATCATTTGCAGCATAGATTCAAACACACTACTTCCAAAATTGCTAATCCTCTAAAATTATTCATCAAAATGCTCCATGTGGGCCATCTGATCATACACTCAACTTGTACAACAGCAAAGTCATCTTGCAACAGTTGTATTTGACCATATGAATCTTAAATGACTTTGGATTTAGCAAATGTACGGGAAGTAGAAGCTCTAGAAGTGGAAGGAGCATATGAAGAACTATCTCCACAGCCAAACACTGAATGCTTCTCGTAAGCACTAACAATAGATGCACTGATAGGCTTCAGAGGTTGCACTTGCTTTTCCCAACTCTCATATCTGACTCCTGATTGCTTACATAAAGTAAAAATTAGGGAAGGAAAACCTAATACACCAGTAGACTCACCTCTAGAATATATATTCTGATAAATTTTAGAACCAATATTTATATTCTTAAATCATTGAATGCAGAAATTCAAAGATGCTCTCTCCTTGGTCACCTCACTAAGATGATTAATGGGAAGAAGTCGTGTAGATATAAAATAAAGCCATGCTTTGGAGGATGCATTTAACATTGAGGTAGAGAAGTTTACCTTGTGATTGTTCTTAATTTTCCAAGCTCCTCTTCTGTTAGTTAGAAATGCTATCACCTCACCCAATTGTGAATCAGAAGACTCAAATGAAGAATACTCACATTTCATAACATTTGGTAAATGAAATAGAGCATTGATGTACTCAGGAGTAACTTCCACTCTTTTTCCTCAAACATAAACTTGATCAACAGAAGCTTAAGAAAAATTAGCATAAAATTCTCGGGCAATAGATATTACCGCTACTGTGGTGAAGTAACAAAAACTTTCCTAGTGTCGGGCTATAATTAAGCTTTCAACCGCTCCCCCAGAATTGAGAAAATCCCTCTCCTGAATCAACTTTCTATTCTCAAGGAGATATTTGTATCTAAATTGAGCCTTTATATTGGAAAATTTCTCCGAATCAAACTGAAATCTTCCTTTTATTCGCTTAGTTTTAGGAGCCATAATCTATAAATAATTTCAAGAAATTCCACATAAATTCTAAATAATTTTCTTAAACTCCCAACAATAATTTTCTTAGGTAAGAAACTTTCTACCATGGATTCATCATTCATTTCTTCCAAAAAATCAAAAATTTCAGCACACGAGCAATGTCAGAAGAATCCATGGTGAAAATAAAAAATTTTTGCATTAAAGTAAAGCTCTTACCTTGATGAGATCAAATTTGAAGTTTTTGAGTCTATAAATTGCTCCAAAATACAAGATTTGAGAAGCCCTAGAATGCCTCCTGACACGCCTAAAAATTACTTACTTTTTCGTATATAATTTATGCTCATTTTTAATGATAGTATATTTAACGGAAGGTAATCTGCATATTTTTTACTTAAGTTAAATGAAATGGACTTTTGGAGAAAAAGAAACAAAAGTGGACAAAAATGGTGTAGTTTTGAGCCAAAATGAGCAAAAAAGAAAATTCTAACAACGCACATTTGGATGTCTTTCTGTACTTAATCTTTTTTACACTTCTCACATATTTTTAAATGAAATTATACTTTAAAGAAATGTTGTTTTCATACTAATCTTGTAGGTATATCTATTAGGAGTGAAAAACAACTTAAACAAAGCAAAATGGAGCTAAAATAGAGCCAAACGATGGAGTTGCAGCTGGGTGGCACCAGTGGCACCAAAACTAGTGCCACAGGTGCCAGAATCCAGAGAACAGGAACCAGAGGAGGCAAAATCAAAAGAACAGGAGTCAGAGGCACCAAAAACCAGCGCTGGACGTGCCAGAGATGGTTATGGACGAAATTTTGGCAATTTTTTAGTGTTTTAAGATGTTTAAGGAGGCTCTAAGTGAATCAAATGCCCCATAGAGTATTTAAATGAGTCTAGACACTCAAGAAAGGCTCTTGAATGAAGAGCTATGTCTCTTGAATGAAGATATTTGTCTCTTTGAATGAAAAGATGTGTCTTTTAGGGAAAAAGAAGGAATTTCTTACCTCTTTAAAATAGAGAGGCTAACGCCTCTCATAGATGGTTTTTGTGTGTGTGTGTGTGTGAGGGTTTGTATATTAGGAAAAGTGAGAGGAATGCTTAGAGATCATAGAATAGGAGTAGAAATGTAGATTTTTACCTTTTTTGGAGAGATTAGGGAGGGGATTTTGAGAGAATCTTTAAGGAATTGCTAGCATTACATGGATCAATTAAGAGAATTTTTGGGAGAGATCTTCATCTTTTTTTCAAATGGGAAAAGCAAAGTATTGTGTTCTTCATTATCTTATAATTTTGTAAACACTTATCTAATGGATTTTTTTTTTGTAATGAAGTTTTTCTTTGTGTTTTCTAACTCTTTCTTTTGTTTGGACATAGTGGCATGAGAAGATTATGCCATTGTTTTCATTTTACTTTTCTTTTGCATTAAGTAGAATTCATGTGTAGGATTTTGGGATGCATGTTAATATGAATTTTAATTATAAATGTGATGGTTTTTACTTGAACTTCATTTACATTGCAATTTAGGCATGTTGTAATGTTAAAATTTGTTAAGAAACATAAGATCCTAAAGGGCTATGATTTCTATAGCAAAGTAAGAAACACATTTAATTTCATGAATGAGAATGTAGTCCATGGGGATGACTGCAAATTAATAAAGAAATACACTATGATGAGTGTAAAATTGAAGATTTAGGGTGATAGACTAAAATCTCCAATTTTGTCTAGTTGCTTGGAAAGTAAATCAAGATTGTTAGCCCTCAAGCGAGGGAGAAGTGGGGGCTTTGGAGTGGCAACAAGTATCCTCTCAACCTAACCATGGATTTAGGGACCAAACTTTGGATTATTCAATGTTCTGAATGTAACCTAAGAGGGTAAGAATAAGATTGCTTCTATTCATCACATATAATATTTAATGTATCTCATTCATAAACATTATCCAATTCACTACATAAGAATAGTAGTTTTTAATATCTCAAAATTCTCCAAACTAATTCATCCTGAAAGGGTTATCTTTAAATTTAATATTTTCATTTAGGAGTAGTTGCTGGTTTTTTTAAACATAAGATTTACATTTAGGAGTACTTGCTAAAAAATCACTTAAATCAACCCTCTAAACTAAGGACAGATAGTAGTAGACTATAATTAGCCTAAGAGATTTCTTACCTCTCTTCTTAGTGGAATCGATACTGGGGGTTTTCAAAGAAAGACCTACATTACTTAAAGCGATACATGTACTTGCGTAGAACCCATAGTGTGTGAGCTATTATGTATATTTTATAACATATTGAGTTTGCTTTCTAGTGGTTAAATATAAATTGGGTCAAGTTTTTGTCAATTTTCCATAGATTTAAATTGACATAAAACACGCACAAAAATAGCACACACTAAGGGCGCATAAAGTTTTTTGGCGCCGTTGTCAGGCAAGCGTCCGTGAGAACTTTAGGAGAATTTTAGTTGAACCTGTAAGACATAGAATTGGAATTTATGTTATTATTATATGGTGTGTTTAATTATTGTGTGTTTATTTTAAAAATATTGAAAATACCAAAAATAATTTTGATATATATCCTATTAATTAAGTATTTATATTTGTATGTGTATTTCAGGATCTGCAGACCTTGAATTTTATGAATCAGATTTGGAGAAAACTTTTGAGAGGATAGTGAATCAGAAAAGACTCCATGAATTTAATATAGAAATGGAAGATCAACGATATAATGAATATTCAGGTTTGGATTATAATATTAGTGTTGACCTCACTTTTGGTTGAGGTCTAGTTTCTTCCTTGGAAGCTAGAGATCTAGCCGTAAGACTTTCCTTTTAACTATTCCTAGAGGACTAGTGATGGTACCCTCACCAATATAAATTCTAAACTCTCTTTGCTCATCTTGGAGTTCCACATGTTGGTTCTAACCTCTAGCACTTAGTAGGTGGGACCAATATGAGGAGCTTAAGAGAATGTCCCAATAGTATTGTTTAGCCTTAAAGTTAATCCTGGGTGGTGTAGCCTTGGTCAGATTTACACACACACACATGCACATGAACCCACAACCTCAATCCTAACTCAAACATATCTAGCTTGATCCCCTAATCTATTGGAAACTCATGTGGATTGTTCCGTAAACCATTAGCCTCGGGCTAGGGTTTAGCTAAGACCAGCATATAGAGGATCCAAAATGGGAGTTCTCTTGGTCCTATGGCTCAAATAGGTTGACTTCATGATTGAAATTCTCAATCAACCCCAAATTTACCAAATTCCAATTTTCACCCCATTAGCCCCAAATTTCACAAAATTACCAAAATGCCCTTCATTTTTTAAAAATTACAAAAATTACCAAAATCTCCAGAATCCCTCCAAATCTCTCCAAAATCAATTTAAACCACTCAACTGGGCCTAATTTGACTAAATTGACCCCAGTTGACTAGAATCCCGAAATTGCCCTTAAAGGCCCAAATTCCCCAATTCATCCATAATTTCCATTAAATTGACTCAATCTCCCCCACTTTCAATTCCAAACTCAAACTCATAATCCCCAATCCTAATTGAAACCAAATCTAAGCCTAATTTAACCCAATTTCAAGCCCAATCCAAAATCCCACACCCTCATATCTCCCTAATTGAACCTCCTAACTCCAAAGTTTCCACCCAATTGATAGCTAAAATTCTTCATGACAATCTTTTAGATCAAATTGAACCATTAATTGAATCATATCCAAACCCTAACCTAATTCAAACCCAAGTCTAACCCAAATGCCCAAATTTGAGCAAAAAGTTAAATTCCATCAAATTGACCTTCCCAAATCAATGCAAAATTACCTAATTCCTTTTCCAAACTCCTCATGAAAATTTGATCAAACACGTGGCCCAAATCTCAACCCAAACCCAACTTAGACTTAAATTCAAACCAAAGCCTTAATTTTAAACCTAAACCCTAAGTTGACTCAAATCCTTTGCATTAGCCAAGATTAATCATTTCTTTTCATAATTAGCCACCTGGGATGCTAATCAAATCACCAAAGACCCAGGAATTGAGCCATGGACCAAGGGTTCCTTAAATTGGGGGATTTCTTCCTAAATTTAGCTAAACCATAAGTACTCTTCCCACCAGCCTTCCCAAGCTCCCAAACCATCACCATTAAACCTTTTGGCTCCTCTGACCCAACTAGTCAGCAGCTCAGCCCTGGTTGGCAGGCCTACTAGTTTGAAAACACCAAAACTAAGAGGAAACACAAAGCTTACACCCAAAATTGGGACTCTTTGAGATGGCTCAACACCATTGATCACTAGAGCAATTTATCCTTCCACATAAGCATCCCCTCTGCCCCCTCTGGCTTGCCCTGGTAGCAGTCATGGCTTCCTCTATAAATAGAATACTTCTCACGGCCAAAGAGAGAAAACAATTCCACTTCCTAAGGGAAACTCTGCCAAAATCATTCCAGAGCCTCCTCAAGCCTTTCTGAGTTCAATTCCACAGCTTAAAGCAAAAAGAAAGAAAAAAAAATGAAATTAGAGTCAAAATTACATTTTTGAAAAAAATGCTCAGTGTCGGCAGTGTCGAGGTCAACACCAACTATGCAGAACAACTTAAGGCTAGGGATTTTTATTCAGTGCCGACATCACCAAAGGCGATGCAGAACCCATTTCTAGAAGGTTTGATGTATTTGGACGATTTTTTGAAGATTTTTTGGAGGCACCTCTTGGAGAACCGACCTTGAGCTCTATTTGGGGCCGAATTTCATAAGAAAAAGTGCTCCTCTACGTTCATTTTTCCACCACATCATTCCATTCCACTATCATATTGGAGTCAATTTTTTTTTCTTTCAGAGTTTACAGTTTTTGTGGTGAGATTTTGTGTGAAAATTTCTGTAAGAGTGTTGGAGAAGGAGAAAAGTGAGATATCTTCTTCCTGCATTTCAAAGGAAAAACTACAAAGGATTTGCTTTGAGAAAGAGTTTTCAGATAAGTATTGTTTATTTATCAGTGTTGTATGAACTTTCTTTTATATATGAAATTTATGTTTTGTTATTTCTTTTTCATGAAGTCAGAGTAGTTCTCTTTATCTTTCTCCCTATTCTGAGATATGGTGAAATGAAGAGATAATATGGATGTGTCAATATTTAAATGTAAATTAAATTGTGATGATTTTTTAACTCCAAACTTAATTTACTTTTTGATATGGTCAATTGAATTGTTAAAATGTGTTGTGAAACATTTGATCCGAGAAATGGAGTATGAATTCTACAACAGAGTGAGGATCACATTTGATTCCATGGAGGAGAACATTATTCATGGAATTAAGTGCAAATAAATAGGGAAATATTTTTTGTTGGGAGTAGAATTGGAGAACCTTTAGGGTGACAGAATAAAATCTTCAATTTGGTCTTATTGTTTAACAACTGAAGCGAGAGCTAGCCTTCAGGTGAAGGGAAGTGGGAGCTCTAGAGTGGGAGATGGTATCCTCCAAGCCTAGCCTCAGATTCAGGGACTAAATACTGAGATTAGCCAATAATTTTCTATGGACTGTATTAGGGTAGAGAATTAAAATTTTTCTTATTTGGCACAATACATATTATGAACATTTATCTCATCTCATTTTACCATAGCTTCATTGTAGTGCAAAGGATGCTTTTTCACATAAAAATCTTCGTTACATAAACATTGTTAATAGATTAGTATTTACTATTTTAAACTTTGTATTTTTGATTTCATAATAGTTTAGAAATTTAATTTTGATTACATCTCAACAATTAAAATTAGTGACAGTGATTTCAATTGACTTTTTGTGAATTTACTAGCAAATTTATCATTTCCAATTTAAGCCTTCCCCGTGGGATCGATATTTCAAGCTTAAATAGAAATTTCATTATTACTTGATAACAATACATATACTTGCATAGAATCCAAATATTAATTTTTTATACTTATTTAAATTTTATACAATCTACCGCAACAAAAAAAATTGGATCAAGATGTAATCAAAATTAAATTTCTAAACTATTAACAAATAAAAAATGCAAAGTTTAAAACAGTAAACACTAATCTATTAACTATGTTTATGTAACAAAGATTTTTATGTGAAAAAGCATCGTTCCCACTAAAATGAAGCTATGGTTAAATGAGATGAGATAAATGTTAATAATATGTATTATGCCAATTAGGAAAAATTTTATGTCTCTACCCTTATACAGTGCATAGAAAATCATTGGCTAATTTCAGTGTTTAGTCCCTAAATCTGTGGCTAAGCTAGGAGGATACCAGCTCCCACTACAGAGCTCTCAATTCCCTTCACCTAAAGGCTAGCTCTCACTTAAATTTTTAAACAATAAGACCGAATTGAAGATTTTAGTCTGTCACTCTAAAGGTTCTCAAATTCTACACCCAATAATAAATATTTCCCTATTTATTTGCACTTAATTCCATGTATGATGCTCTCTTCCAGGGAATCAAATGTGATCCTCACTCTGTTGTAGAACTAATACTCCATTTCGTGGATCATATGTTTCACAACCAATTTTAACAATTCAATTGTCCAAATCGAAAAGTAAATTAAGTTCGGAGTTGAAAAATCATCACAATTTATTTTACATTTTAATATTGGCACATTCATTTTATCTCTCATTTCACCATATCTCAGAGTATGAGGAAAGATAGAGGGAACTAATCAGACTTCATGAGAAAGACATAAGAAAACACAAATTTCATATATAAAAGAAATTTCATACAACGCTAATAAGAAAATAATACTTATCTAAAAACTCTTCTCAAAGCAAATCCTTTGTAGCCTTTCCTTAGAAATACAAGAAGAAGATATCTCTTAATTTTCTCATTCTCCAACACTCTTACAGAAAGTTCTACACTAAATCTCACCACAAAAACTCTAAACTATGAAAGCAAAATAAAAAATTGACAACAATATGGTAGTAGAATGGAATGATGTGGTGCGGAAAATGAACATACAGGAGTGAAAAATGTAGAGGAGCACTTTGTTGATGTAATTTGGCCCCAAATAGAGCCCAAGGTCGGTTCTCCGAGAGTTTCCTCCAAAAACTCTCAAAAAAATTGTCTAAATATATCGGACCTTCTGGAATTGGGGTTTGCACTGCCTTTGGCCTTGTCGGCACTGGTCTGGCGCCATCGGCGCTGAGTAAAAATCTTCAGCCTTTAGTTGTTCTGTGTCGTCAGCGCTGACCTCGGAACTGTCAGTGCTGAGCATTTCTTTAAAAACGTAATTTTAACTCCAAATTTCATCCTTTTTGCTTTCTTTTTACTTTAAGCCCTAAAAATCAACAACCTACAAGAAAACATCAAAATACTTTCCATTGAAATGCAATATCACCAAAAATGAGTATAAAATAAAAATGCATATATTTTCGGTGTATCATTTAGCCAGTCATCTTTTAATAAGCAAACATAAATCTTCATGAAATCCTTTAGTCTGCAAGACATTAAGAATGAAATCCCAGCCAATGGTGTCAAAATCCTATTTGATATCAAGCTTAAAAACCATATTACTGCCTCTACATTTTTTGTAAAGGTCTTCATTCATTTCTTGTGCTAACATAATGTTATTGGTAATTTCTCTACCTTTAATAAAAGCAGACTGTTGTGGAGAAATTAATTTGAAGAGATGTCGTTGAAGGCTATTCACAATAATCTTACTCACAACTTTAGAGAGAATAGTAGTAAGAGATATAGGTTGAATTTTGTCCCATGAATGCTTATCATTTCCCTTGTTACAATAATCTTTCTTAAAAACTTACCAGGATTTTCACAAAGAAAAAGCTTTGAACAACAAGAATCACCTCCTTTTTTATGATATCCTAGCAGTGAATATAGAAAAAAGAATAAAATCCATCAGGACCAGGAGCTTTGTTGGGACATATATAATTAAAAAAAGAAAAAATTTCATCCTCATCAGAGGGTGAGATAGAGAGAGGTTGTAAATGTAGCTAGCTTCATCAATAAAGACATTTGAGTCCACTTGAGTAACTTGTACAATAGATTGATAAAGCTCAGTAAAAAAGATTACAACATTTTCACCAATATCCTCCAGATTAGTGAAAATGTGACCATTAGCAGTCTTAATCTTCAGAATGCTATTGATTCTTATATGCTTTAAATTTGCATGAAAATACTTCAGTTTCTATCACCAACAATAAAGGTTACATCATTAGCTAT
Organism: Phalaenopsis hybrid cultivar; assembly: GCA_002079205.1. NCBI lineage: Eukaryota > Viridiplantae > Streptophyta > Magnoliopsida > Asparagales > Orchidaceae > Phalaenopsis > Phalaenopsis hybrid cultivar. Next base: position 80,101 of record JXCR01117195.1, read on the forward strand.
TTGTTGAAGAAGGGATTCTTCTAAATTAATAGCACCCAACATAGACGAGTGTGCTTGTGCAACATTTTCCCCTAAAGTAAGAGTATCAATAACTTGAGCTTCTAACTGATCAACCATTTTTTGATCTTCCAATACCTTATTATGTACATTGCCAAAGAATTGATGATTCAAGGTTTTGAGATGAGCCGCCAGTTTCTAATGTAATTTCCATAAACTAAACCAAGGTGTCCCAACACCATATGCTTTCTAGGCTTGTTGCATAATACTTAAAATTGTATTATGAGTGGTCTAAATATTAAGAAATTTAAATCTAGAGATAAGAGACTTGTCTTTAAAAGCTAAATTGAGTGATATGGGGTTATGATCAGAAGAAGCATAACTTAAATGTTGAACACAAATGATGGGATAGAAATTTAAGAAAGTAGAATTTCCCAAAAATCTATCAAGCCTTTGATATAGGTATAAGGGGAGCCAGAATAACCAAGATCAAAATGATCAGCATTAGCAGTAGAAGTGCAAAAGTGGTTTATGAGAGCACAATCACATCTACCACCACTTTTCCTCTCAGATGCCTTCATAATCTTGTTGAAATCTCCACCCACAAACTAGTTTTCCTTTATAGTAGCTCCCATAATCTCAAGTTTTTGCCAAAGCAAGAATTTTTCTTGTAGACATGAATAGACAAAAATGCCCCAACCATGAAAATCTTCCAGCTTGAAATTAGTGAGGACAAATTGTTCCTCATCCTCTACAATAGATAAAACGACAAAATGCTTCCAGAAAAGTCAAATTTTGTTATTTTTATTGCAGAAAGATTTGTAACCTTTAAACTTTCGTAAAATCATGTCTTTATTAACATACACAAAAGGCTCCAAAATAGCAAAAATGAAGGTTTTGTGAACTCTACAAAGATACTTGAGCCTATTAAGGAAGGCAGGGTCGCTACTCCCCTAATATTCCAAGTCATGATATTAAACATGTTTTCTTATGCTAGCCCTTCTAGAAGACCTAGAAGGGTTACCTAATTGCTTGCCCTCAGAATAGTATGTGCCCTCTTGAATAATGTTATCAGCATTAAAATTGGAGAGTTCATTATTTCTTTTCACTTTTCTTCTCGAATGCCTTTGGACTTTCAACTCATGTTCTAACTCATTAGTAACACGTTTTAGTGAAGGTTGCTTATTTGACATGGCATTAGTATTTAACTTTAGCTGTAAAAGAGAGATGGACTGCAAATGAGTTTCCAAGTTAGAAACAATATTAGAAATGGAGTGTAAATGAGTAGGAGGATGAGATTTTGTAATGGTCATATTATCATGAAAGTTATTCTCAGTCGAGGAAATAAGGGAGGAGATCTCTGACAAAACATCATTATGTTGTATGGGAGGATTTTGCATAGTCACGTCAACATTTTGTCACTCCACATTTGGTGGTGTGACTTAATGAGTGTTAAGTTCATGTTTTTCAATGGAAGTAAGCTTTTGGTTGAGTTGTCGATGACTTTTGGAGGGAAATTTTAATTCTTTTTGAAAGGAGACAGCCAAAAATAAAAGAAGATAACTTCAAAGAGTTAGGGTGTGACGTGAAAGGGGGTGGCATAAAATGCAAGAGGAAGAGATAGAGAGAGAAAGTTAAGGGGTTTGAGATTTTCTTCTAGGGTTGTAAGAGGAGAGGGAGGTGAGAGATTTCATCTTCATTACACTTTTAAGAGAGAATTGAGAGTGCTTGTAAAGAGAGAAAGGCTTGGAACAAACTTCTAAGGATTTGTTTGGAAAGGGTTGTGAGATAAATTGTGACTTTTATTTCTTTTATTTTGTAAACTCATTTTTATATATGAAATCCTTATTTTGTTGTATCTTTTTTATGAATTCTAAGTAGTCTTCTTTATCCTTCTCCCTACTTTGAAATATGGTTTTGTGAAGGAGTAATTTTGTTTTCTATGGTTTTAAATGTTAATAATTTGTGATAATTTGAATTCCAATCTTTATTTACTTTTTGATTTGACCAATTGAAATGTAAAATTATGTTGAGAAACATATGTTCTGAAATGGATATTGTTTCTACAAGATGGGGAGATTCACATTTAATTTCATGAGAGAGTATCTCATCCTTGAAATTGAGTGCAAATAAATAGGAAAATATACTTTATTGGATGTAGAATTGAAGATTTTAAGGTGACAGATTAACATCATGAATTTGGTCCAGTTGATTGGAAACTATTACGAGATTGTTAGCCCTTAGGGGAGGGAGTAGTGAGAGCTCTGGAGTGGCAGTCGGTATCCTCCCAGCCTGACCTCAGAATTAGGGATCAAACTATAGATTAGTCAATGTTTTTTATAGCATTCAAAAGAGGGTAAAGAATAAGATTGCTCCTATTTGACACAAAACATTTTTAATATATATATATATATATATATATATATATATATATATAT
>JXCR01117195.1:82869-115666 GCA_002079205.1 Phalaenopsis hybrid cultivar
TATATATATATATATATATATATATATATCAAAATGATTTTAATTTCTTCACAATCCATGTGCTCATTGTAAGAGGAAGGATGCTTTCTTAAATTTGAACTTTTCGTCAACAAAAATTTCATTTAGTTTTCGTAATTTTACTTTTGAAAGTATAGTTTCTTGTTTCGTTAACTTTGTTTTTCAACTGTATTTTAAACAGCATTCACTTTAGTAGTTAATATTCAAACTTCCCACTTTAACTTTTTTTAGTTTAAATTATAATTATAATCTTAAGAACTATCCATAGGCATTTCTAACTTCCCTGTGGGATCGATATCTAAGACTCCATTAGAGCCCTTTATTACTTGAGTGATACGTATACTTATGTTATTTTTAAAGGAGATTTGACAGTTTAAAAGAGTTTTAAAGATAAACCATTTTTATTAAAATTACTTTTGTGGGATTACAATGCATATTTATTATTATATCTGTCGTGTGTATCTTGTAATATTGAGAAATAATTACAAAACTAACACACTAAATCCGCCTGCACCATCACATCAGGGAGGACCATATCGAGCAGAGGTTAGAATGAGTCCAACTCTTTTAGAACAAAAGAAGAGGGTGTTTTCTTTCAGGGTTAAGGCTATGCCAAAAATGTTTAGAAACATAATGAAGAAGCTTGAGTTGAAATTACTAGAACCGAAGAAGCCGGAAGAAGTTGAAAATAAGGAATATTCTAATATCTGCCCCTACCACTAGATGTTGGGACATACAATAGAGGGTTGTTTTGCTTTTAAGAATTGGCTCTAAAGGAATTTCAAAGAATGAAATATAACAATCCTAAAAAAATATTTGAAAGAACCTAAAAATGACTCTATAAATATGATTTAGGCTGAGCCAATCACTCCGATAGATCCGTATTTGGAACAAGATGGATGGAGTACAGTTTGGAGTAAATCATCCAAGAAGATACTGGATTAGATACTGACCGCTTCAGCTTAGGCTGTCGTTCAAATTTCACCAGAGAAATTGCCGCAACCAGAAGAAAAAGAGAAGAATGACAATCATGAAGACCAATAGCGAGGGGGTAGGACAGGGGCTACCACTGTTAGATTGGTTGTCTTGGATTCAAGGAAGAAAATCCTCGAACACCTGACTATGTATGATTACGTTTTTGCCCCACCAGGGTATTATGAATATAATGATTATAATTTTTGCTGCATTTTAACTATTTCTACTGATAATGTACTGACTTTGCTCAATCTAGGTTCGATCTTGAATCCTAAATTTATCCTCAAATTGTATTTGTCTTATGAATCCTTAAAGAGAATAATGAAGATATTGACAACACCGGTTATAATCGCACTAGGAGTGAGGAGCCAATCCTCAAGTGCCACGGTGCACCACTTGCTATCAATTTGGATCCATCCAATGAAGAAGAAGAGACGCCATAAATTTTACCTACAGCATCCCAGGAAGAAGAAATCACATAGATAAATCTAAGGAGCGGGAAAGTGTTACCCTCATGGTCAGCTCCAGTAGATAAAAGAAAACAAATAGTAACTTAGGAGGAGCTACCTCCACCTCTGCCGGTGGAAGAGCCACATAACCAACTCACGATTGAAGGATTATATAAAGTAGATTATAATGAGCTAGCTCATCTTATGAGGTTGTTGGCCAAACAAAGCATTTACGACGCTCTAATTCTATCAAAAGAGATGAGAGAGTCTCTGGTTACAGCCTTGCTTGACCTAGAGACTTGCTTAGCTCAGTTAGCCAAAACATCCTCAGATGAAGTTTGCTCGTTAAAGGAACAACGTAGGATAACCTTCACAGATGAAGACTTATTGCTTGGTACCACCGACCATAACCGACCACTCTACATCTCTATTAATATTGACAAATTTGTATTGTCCAGAGTTTTGGTAGATCCGGAAGCATCACTCAACTTAATGAGTCTACGGACATTGGCATATTTGGATATTGAAGCCCAAGAGCTTAAAACTGATAAAATGATGATAATAGTATTTAACCAAAAGGGAGAAAGAGCCCTTGGATCAATTACACTGTTAATGAAAGTTGAAGAACTAGTAACGACCATAAAATTCCACATCATCGATGCAGAGACCTCTTTCAATGCTTTACTGGGATGACAATGGATTCACAAGCATAATATTGTTCGATCGTCTTTGCACCAATGCATCAAATATTTCAAAGAAGGACAAGAACATTGCATTAAAGGAGATTTACCATCATTTTTAGTTCATGAAGTAGGCATTCATGAAGATGTCGTCTACTATGCACCTCCAAAGAGAAATATCTTTTCATGAGAAATAATGGCAAATGAAGTACAAGATTCAAAAGAATCACAAAAAAGAGGCCATTCAACTCCACTTCAACGGGCTGCCACCATTTCTTCACAATGAAATGGTAGAGGTTCTTTTAGCCCATACACTAGAGATCGAGGCTGGGGACATGGACGAAGATGAAACAACACGATTGTTGAACGGACTAGACTGACCATCAACCTCAACATGGAAGAAAGATATGATGAAGAAAGCTTTGAAGAAGACATGATGATGATAAAACAAAAGAAACCATAGTATAAAATTTCTTTTGAAGATGAGGAGAAAAATGAATATGAGTGGATGTAAGATCGAATCAACCACTATGTGAATACCATGACCCTTACTCAAAATTACCCTCAAAAGGTTGAGATTTTAGAGGTCAAGGAAGTTCGTAGTATTGGTTTGAAGCCAATTAAGCTTTTTTTGTGCTTCCTCTTCTACTAGTTCTGAAAAACATGTAAATTCAGAAGAGGATTCTAATGAATTAATGGAATTACCTTTTGGTTACTTTTCTTCTTGTGTACAAAAGTTAATTCAACAGAGATATGTGTCAAAACAAATTTCAATGGATAAGCTACAACTTTTTGAAAAATTTTGGAATGTTAAAAGTTGAACCCCTAACTCAAAAGAAGGTCTCAGATTTGGTACTATATGATAAGTCGATGAATCATAATTTTCCATGGTTATTGCTAGCAGATTGGAAGAGGTTTGCCTTGAAATAAAGGATGACTCTCAAGATAAATTAATAGATGATGCCCCACCAGAATTTGAAGAAGAAATTAAGTCAACAGTTGATGAATTGAAAGAAATCAACCTCAGGACTAAGGAGCAACCCCGACCTACCTTTATAAGTTCTCTACTCAACGAGGAAGAATTCATAGAATTGATAGAATTATTGTCAAAATTTAATGATTGCTTCGAATCGAGCTATGATGAAATGTCAGGGCTTCAGCCGAAGTTGCAGTTCATAAGCTAGGGGTGGACAAAGATATGACCCTAGTAAAACAAGCTCCCAGAATAATGCGGCTCGAGATAGATCAACAAGTCATTGCCGAGGTGAAGAAGTTGATAGAAGCTAACTTTGTAAGAGAAGAGCAATACCCCACATGGTTAGTCAATATTGTACCAGTTAAGAAGAAAAATGGACAAATCCATGTTTGTGTCAACTTCAGGAACTTAAATAAGGCATGTCCAAAGGATGAGTTTTGTTGCATATAACAGAGTTAATGGTGGACATTGCATCGATACATGAAATTTTCTCTTTCATGGATGGATCATCAGGATATAAGTAAATTAAAATGGCTCCAGAAGATGTAGCACTTATAGCATTCAGAACACCGATTAAGATCTTTTGCTACATAGTAAAGCCATTTGTGTTAAAGAACACCAGAGCATCAATGAGCTATGACAAAGATTTTTGATGACCTCATTCACAACCTAGTGGAGTGCTACATGGATGATTTTTTCATCAAGAGCAAGAAGAAAATAACACATTTTACTATTTAAAAATCGTGTTTGAACGATTACGATAATATAATCTCAAGATGAATCCCTTAAAATATGTCTTCACCGTCACCTCCAAGAAATTTTTAAAATCCATTGTCCATCATCAGGGAATCGAGATCAACCCGGATAAGATTAAAGCTATCTTTGAAATTCCTCCTCCCAAAACCTTGAAACAACTACGCTTCTTCTATGGAAAGTTGACATATCTGAGATGTTTTATTTCTAATCTCTCAGGTAGGTGTCAGCTGATACACCTAAAATATATATTGCTTTTAGACACATTTTAATACTTATTTTTGAGATATTGCGCTTTAATGGAAGTTATTTTTGTGTTTTTCTTGCAGATACAAGTAAAAAGGAAAAAAATGCTTAAAGGAGTGCAAAAGGATCAAATTTGGAGCAAAAAGTTAAAAAATTATGCAAAAGAGTTTTGGTGCCTAAGAGCTAGATCAGGCTTTTAAGCGCCACTTAAATAGAGAAGGTCGCACCTAAGCTCTGAGACCCCGAGCTTAAGCGCCGGTGGCAGTTACTAGACGTGTAAAATCGATTTTCACAAATTTCAAAGAGGTTTTTGAGGCACCCATTGGCTTAATAGGTTGTTGTAACCAACATGGATTAAAATTTTCATGAAAGGATGTGTTTCTTTGGTAAATACATCAAATCAAGACACATTTTGAAAAGATCTCAAGGCACCTCTTGAAAAACTATAAAAAAAAAGAGAGGACTTAGAAAAGAGTCCTGAAAATATTGGCAAGTTTTGAAAGTTATTCTCTAGAGAGTAGTTTGGAGAGATTTTTAGGAACTACTTTTTATTTACTTTATCCTTTTTGTTATTTTGTTTTGAGTGATTGTAAAAGAAAAGAGATTCAAAGGAACTTCAAGAGTTTGGTGGAGGACTTGAGATAAGTTTTTATCTTTTTGTTTTAAACTAATTTTGGCTTTAATCGAAACTTGTTGTTGGTTTGACAATGAGTTCTTCTTTTATACTAAAGTCAGGTTTTGTTTTCTCCATAGATTCTGAGTAGTTTTCCTTATCTTTCTGCTGAAAATGATAAGTAGTTAAGTTTTGGATGGAAGTTGTGGAGAGTATTGATCTTTATGTTGGAAGAAGTTGTGATTATTTAAATCAATGCACTTCATTTACTTCTTGATTTCGCCAATCTAGATGTTAAAATCTTTTCGGAGAACATGTAAGAACTGAGTTGGTGTTGTCTCAATCAACAATTGGAAAGAATCACATGAGGTTGTATGAATGAGAATGTAGTACATATGATTGAGTGCAAATAAATAGGAAAATATTCATTGATGGGTGTAGAGTTAGAGGAATTTAAAGTGACATATTAAAGCCCCCAACTTGGTTTATTATTTTAGGTTCCGATACGAGAATGTTAGCCCCTAAGTGGAGGGAATTGAGGGAACTCTAGAGTGAGAGCTAGTATCTTCCCTATCTAGTCGGTCTTCAGAACTATTCAAACTTTGAATTAGCCAATGTTCTTTATAGCATCTCTAATAAAGGTAAAAAATATTATGGTCCTATTTGACACAACACAATTTGCATACTTCCACAACAAAATTCTTATACTTATTACTAATTCATCATTAGAAGAAAGTTATTTTCATAATAAGTACTTTTCTTCTACAAAAACTTTAGTTATCTTTTAAAGTTGTTATTGTTTCGTTAAACTATCAAAAATACCAAAAATATTTAAATTTTAAATTCCTACAAAAATTATTTTTAGTTTAATTAATTATCTTTTTTAAAAATAGAAAAACTTTCTAAAAAGCGCTTATTGCATAATCTTCCCTATGGGTTCAATATTCAGGTCTTAATCAAAAAGTCCTATATTACTTGATAACGACACGTATACTTGTGTAGTATCACAATATAAATATATATAAATTAAAAAGTTAAATTCTTATTTTTCTACAAGATCAAGTTTTTGCTTTTGTTGCAAAATAAGGAAATATATGTGAAAAATACCATAAGAACTATTGTTATACTGTGCATAAGCATTAAGTACGTGTACCAAGTTTTTGGCGTCATTGTCAGCGAAGAAAACAAAGTAAATTTCAATTTTTAGAAAGTATTATTTAAACTTTAAATATTGTATCGTATTTTGTATGTTTTATATTATTTTATTTTATTTTATGTTAGTGTATGTGTAGTTCAGGTTCTGAAGGACTAGTACCCTACGATTCTGAATTAGAAAGAACTATTAGAAAAATCGAAAAAATCCAAAAAAAAAAATTAAAAAACTTGAAAATCCAAAAAAATAATAGAAATGGCAAACCAAAATAATCCAAATGTTGAAATTCATCAAGAGTTTAGACCGTTAAGAGATTATGTCAACCCTACTGTAGATGAACTTCATTGTAGTATTCAAAAACCTACTGTAGTAGGCTAATTCATTTGAGCTTAAACCTGCTATTATCCAAATGATATCAAATAATCAGTTTGGGGGATTACCTTCTCATTTGGTATCCAAATGGTATCAAATAATCAATTTAGAAGATCATCAACTGAAGATCCAAATTTACATCTTACCAATTTTCTAGAATTGTGTGCTACATTAAAATACGATGGTGTTTCAGATGATGCCATAAGACTTAAGTTATTTCCTTTCTCACTAAGGTAAAAAGCTAAGTTGTGGTTGAATTTGTTAGCACCTGGATATATCAGAACTTGGGGTGATTTAGCACAAAAATTCCATGTTAAATATTTTTCACCATAAAAAATGCGAAGCTTAGAAATGATATTACATCTTTTAATCAGTTTAAAGGGGAATCTATTTATGAAGCATGGGACAATTTAAAGAACTCTTAAGAAAGTGTCCACACACTATACCAGATTGGTTAATAATTCAAACCTTTTATAATGGATTAATTGGTTCTCTTAGATTTATTTAGATTGGTTAATAATTCAAACCTTTTATAATTGATTAATTGGTTCTCTTAGATCTATTATCGGGATTGGTTAATAATTCAAACCTTTTGTAATGGATTAATTGCTTCTCTTAGATCTATTATCGATGTCGCTACTGGTGGTTCATTGATGTCAAAACCATTTCATGACGCTTATACTTTAATTGAAGAGATGGCTAACAATAATTTTCAATGGCCTTTTGAGAGGGTAAATCCTAAGAAAGTAGCCAATATTCATGAAACTGATGCATTTACTATGTTAGCATATCAAGTTGCTGCAATTTCAAGGAAGTTAGACCAATTTAGAATGATCTTTTTCTCAACCAATTTTCATGATTGAAGAGAATTCATTAGGCCAAATGGTAGATTTTCAAGCATCATTAGAGACTTTGAATGCCATAAATAATAAGCAAAATAACCCATATTCCAATTTAGGTTGGAAGAACCATCCCAACTTTAATTGGAATAACAATTCGGGTAGTAATAATCAGCAATGGTATTGGAAGAACTATCCCAACTTTAACTAGAATAACAATTTGGGTGATAATAATCAGCAATGGCGGAACAACCATGTAAACCCATTGGGAAACTGGAACAACCAAGGGAATAATAATTATAGATCTACTTATCCTCCCGATGTAATACACAGATTAAGGATAAGAAGTTATCTATAGAACAAGAAGTGTTACAAATGGGTAATCAGTTACAAAGTCAAGAAACTACAATTTGAAATATTGAGAATCAACTTGGGCATATCACAAGTTCATTCAGTAATAGATCCCAAGGAATACTTCCTAGTAATATTGAATCAAATCCAAAAGACCATAATAAAGAGCAAGTTAAAGCCATACTAACTAGAAGCGGAAGAGAGTTGGAAGGCAGGGTTCAAAAAGAGATTGAAGTAGAGAGAGAAGAAATTGAATAATCAAAAGAGGACACTTCAAAAGATTCTGAAAGACCTATTTCTCCACCAAAAATTGATTTAGAAAAACCACCACCTTCATTTCCTCGGAGACTTGGACAACAGAAGTTGGATAAGCAATTTTTAAAATTTTTGAAAATATTTAAGAAGCTTACAATCAGTATTCTTTTTGCTGAAGCCTTATAACAAATGCCAAGCTATGTAAAGTTTATGAAGAATTTTCTCAATAAAAAAATGAAGTTTGAAGATAATGAGACTGTTGCACTTAGTGAGGAATGCAGTGCTATAATTTAGAAGAAACTTCCTGAAAAGCTTAAAGATCCTCGTAGCTTTACAATTCTATGTGCAATAGGAGAAGGATTTTATGGGAAAGCTTTATGTGATTTAGATGCAAGCATTAACCTTATGCCATTATCAATATTCAAAATATTAGGATTATGAGAAATAACCCCTACTGCCATAACTTTGCACTTAGCAGATCATTCAATAACCTATCCCGAAGGAGTTATAGAAGATGTCCTAGTGAAAGTGGATCAATTTATCTTTTCTGTTGATTTCATTGTGCTAGATATGGAGGAAGATAAAGAGATACCTATCATTTTGGAGAGTCCTTTCCTAGCCACAGAAAGAGCAATGATAGATGTGCAAAAATGAGAATTATCAATGTGCATCAATGATGAAACTGTTACTTTTAACATTTCAAAATCAATGAAATACCCTACAAAAGGTAAAGATGATGAATTTTATAGAATGGAGTGTTATAAGATATGTGAGTGAATGTCATTTCAAAGCAAATTATAAAGAAAAATATGAAGAAAAATATTTGGAACACGAGCAAGAAGAGGAAATAGATCAATGTGTAAACCTTTTTAAGGAAGATTCAAGTTATGTTCAAGAAAGTTTTGAAATTTTAGACATGATATCCATAAAGATAAATCATTTTTTCCATCTATTGAAAAACCTCCAAACCTTTAGTTGAAATTACTTCCAATAAATCATTTTGTCCATCTATTGAAAAACCTCCAGAACTTGAGTTGAAATTACTTCCGGAACAATCAATATGTTGAAAACCTTCACAACTTGAGTTGAAATTACTTCTTGAATATTTAAAATATGCCTTTTTAGGAGATTCCTCTACTTTACCTGTTATAATTTCCTCAAAGTTAACAAAGTAAGAAAGAGAAAAGCTGATGAAAATTCTCAAAATTTTTAAGAAAACCTTTGGATGGACAATTATTGATATTAAAGGAATCAGTCCTTCAATTTGTATGCATAGAATTAATCTAAAAGAAAACTGTAAACCCAGGGCTGATCCATAAAGGACATTAAATCCTGTTATGAAAGAGATTGTTAAGGAAGAAATTTTAAAGTGGTTAGATGCTGGAATTATCTACTCTATTTCACATAGTGCATGGGTTTTTCCAATTCACTTTATTTTTAAGAAAGGAGGAGTAACTGTAACTGTCAATGAGCATAATGAGTTGTTACCTACTAGACAAGTTACAGGGTGGCAAATATGCATTGATTATAGAAAACTAAATTATACCACTAGGAAAGATCATTTTCACTACCCCTTCTAGATCAAATGTTGGATAGACTAGCTGGGCATAAATACTTTTGTTTTCTGGACGGATATACCAGTTATCACCAAATTCAAATATCTCCTAAGGATCAAGAGAAAATAATATTTACCAGTCCTTATGGTATTTTTGCTTTTAGAAGAATGCCCTTTGGTTTATTTAATACCCCTGCTACATTTCAAAGATGTATGATGGCAATTTTTTTGTGATTTAATTGAAAAAGGGATTGAAGTCTTTATGAAAGACTTTTCAGTGTTTGAAACTTCGTTTAACTCATGTTTAGAATATTTATCTAAAGTTCTTAAGCGCTGTGAAGAAACAAATTTAGTCCTCAATTCAGAAAAGTGCCAATTTATGGTGGTAGGAGGAATTGTATTATGTCATAAAATATCAGAAAATGGTATGGAAGTAGATCCTGTTAAAATTCAAGTGATCTCTAATTTACCTTGTCCAAAAAATGTAAGGGAAATTAAGAGTTTATTAGGACATGTCTGATTCTACAGGTGATATATTAAGAACTTTTCTAAGATTACTAAGCCTTTATGCCATTTACTGGAGAAAGATGCAATTTTCAATTTTGATGAGGAATGCCTAAAAATTTTAAATTATTAAAAAAAATTTCGCTGTAACAATTATAGTTTCACCTAATTGGGAAAAGTCTTTTAAACTTATGTGTGATGCAAAAGTGATTATGCTACTGGAGCTGTTTTAGGACAAAGATATGACAAAATTTTCAAAGTTATTATTATGCAACAACTGAAAAAGAGTTATTATTAATAGTATATACCTTTAATAAATTTAGATCATATTTGATTGGAACTCATTGTATAGTGCATACAGATCATTCTGCTATTAAGTAATTAATGAAAAAGAAGGATACTAAACTGAGACTTATAAGATGGATTCTTCTTCTACAAGAATTTGATTTTGAAATAGTAGATCAAAAGGGAACTGAAAATCAAATTGCTGATCATTTGTTCAGGTTTGAATTAGAAAAACCACTCCGTTTTAAAAAGGAAATTAATGAACATTTTCTAGATGAAAAATTGTTCACTATAAATGAGTAGCGCGTTTTGTGGTATGCCAACATTGTAAACTATATTTTTAGTGATCTTAAACCCTATGGAATGACATACCAACAAATGAGGAAATTTATTAACAAATGAGGAAATTTATTTCTGAAGCTAAGACTTATTTTTGGGATGACCCATATTTATATTAAACAGGAAAGGATCTGATCATTCGAAGATGTGTACCATTAGAAGAAACTTATGAAATTATCCAAAAATGTAATAATTCTGATTTTGGGGGACATTTTGGTGTTGATAAAAAACCATACAAAATTTTACAATCTGGATTCTATTGGCCTTGGGGACATTTTGGTGTTGATAAAATAACATACAAAATTTTATAATCTGGATTTTATTGGCCTATAATTTTTAGAGATTTTAATGCTTATATCAAAAACTTATGATAGATGTCAATGAGTAGGCAATATTTCTAAAATAAATGAAATGCCCCTCAATTATATACTAGAAGTTGAAATATTTGATGTTTGAGGATTAGATTTCATGGGACCATTTATACCATTTTTTGAAAATTTATATATCCTATTAGCAGTGGACTGTGTATCCAAATGGATAGAAATTGTTGTTTTACCTCAATGTGAGGCTCAAAGTGTTGCAAAATTTTTGAGAATGAACATATTTTGTAGATTTGGGATGCCGAAAGTTATCATTACTGATGGGGGAAGTCATTTCAGGAATATCATTATGGAGAAGTTATTAAAGAAATATCATATAAATCATAGGATTGCTATTACTTATCATCCTCAGACAAGTGGTTTGGCTGAATTATCTAATCAGGAATTTAAAAGAATTATGGAAAAATCTTTAAATCCAACAAAAATGGATTGGTTAGTCAAACTTAACTATGCTTTGTGGGCTTATAAGACTGCATATAGGACTCCTATAGGAATGTCCCCAAATAGGCTAATATTTGGGAAAGCTTATCACTTACCAGTTGAACTTGAGCATAAAGCATATTGTACTATTAAAGAGTTCAAGTATAATTTAAAAGATACCAGTGAGAAAAGATTTTTATAATTAAATGAGCTTGAAGAGATAAGGAATGAATCTCATGAGAGTGCTAAGATTTATAAAGAAAAGATGAAAATGTGGCATGATCAAAATATTCTTACTAAAAGTTTTCAGCCAGGGCAACAAGTTTTGCTATATAATTCAAGGATAAGATTATTTCGAGGCAAACTTAAGTCCAGGTGGATATGCCCAGTTGTTGTGATTAAAGTTTATCTTTTTGGAGCTGTGGATATTAAAGATCCTAATGCTGAGAAAATTGTTAAAGTGAATGGACATAGACTGAAACCTTATTATATAGGGGATCAACATAAATATAATGATGGAATGATGTTGGGTCAACCAGAATGAGCACTGGTTACATCGGACTCACGATGTAGAAATAAGTGCTTTGTGGGAGGCAACCCGTAATTATCTGTGTGTTTTTTCTTTGATTGTTATTTTGAGTCTGATTAAAAAATTTGGGGTAGAATTTTTTAGTTTAATATGTGCTAGTAATGATTTTTAGACTTTATTTAGTGCATAAACATGTTACAATGAGAATTTGGACATTAAGTTGACGGTGCAAAAATGTGCACTGGCGCTTAAGCGCCAGATCCGACACTTAAGCGCGGAAATTTAATCACATGTGCAAATTTTGATTTCTAGAAGGTGTAACTACAATTTAGTTGGAATAAACATGTCTTGGCAATTTCATGTCGTGCCTAGAAGTTATGAGGGAGAATTAGGCCTATAAATAGAAGGGTTTTGTGAAGGAATTTCACCCTGGATTATTTTTAGCCTTAAAAGTCTAAGAAAGAGAGAGATTTAGAGAAAATGCCTTCATAGGAGATGGATTTGAAGAAGAAGGAAAAATCCATGAGGAGAAGTTCATTAGTCAAAGTGCACAGGAGATGTATAACGGTTTCTTAGCCGTTAGTATTGAAGGGATATTGGAGAAGATCAAACAGATGAAGAATACTATATTTGTATTGGAGACTAAGGTGCTTGAATTGCATGCTCATCTAGATCATATTGGGTGGCAACTTAAGATGCAATTCAGTCATACTAGTTATGTAGAGGAAGCAGATAAGGCGATGTTCCTTAATTAAAAGGGGATCAAAGATGATAGTATTAGAGCTCGTCACCACCGTCCGTTTTATCAACTCTATATTCCTGGAGAGACTACAAAGAGACAAGAATTCATTCCTTCTAATGAAGAGTGGCATTAAGTTAAGTGTTAGGAATTGTGTGTTTGGAGTCATGTTTTTAAGTGTGTTAGTGTTTATGTCTTGTGTTTAGTGTTTGTGTCACTTATGTGTTTAATTGTAAATGTGTGTTAAGTGTTTTGTACTTAGGAAAACTTTCTCATCCAAGACTACTTGGAGAGAGAACTAAGTGTTAAATGTGTTTGTACTTGTTTGTGAATTAATATAAGTTTGTTTTTAATTAAAATTTATGTTATTTTTAACCTCGAATTAAATTAAATTTTATGGAAAATTTTGAGAGAGAAGGGAGTTATAGGAAGTAAAAGTAGTCATTTAAGTGCTATGAGACCATTTAGTGGGTGGTTTACTTAGGATTAGTGAATTTTACTTAAATTTAAAAATCTCAAAAATTGTGCACTAGTACCTAGGCTCACTTACCCGCGCTTAAGCGTCGGTTCACGAAAATCGGTTCGCGAACAGTTAAAAGTTAATTTTTGGTTCGAAAATGCCATTTTTAATGCCTCCTATCGTCTTTCCCAACTCGAGTTCATGATTTTGAGGGCTAGGGCAAGTGAAATTTGGAGATTTCTTGGTGGAATCAAGTGAGATTTGCTAAATCCAAGTTTCTTGAGGTAAGAGCTTTACTTCTATGTAAAAATTTTGGATTTTCACCATATATTTTATGCACATTTGGAAGATTTCAAAAATTTACTATTCATGATGAAAAGTGAAGAAAAATCTATGGAAACTGCTTGGGAAGTTTAGTTAGTGCTTTTAGAAGTTTAGTTTAGTGATTTAAACTTGATTTTTAAAGTTATTTTTGGAATTTATCAAAATTTGTAGAATGGCACCAAATGAAAAGGAGGCAAAGGAAAGTGCCCATTTGATTCAAGCAAATTTGTCAGTTCAAAAGCTCAAGATTGATATAGTGACGCTCTACAGTCACAAAAATTGATTCAAGAGCGATGTTTTAAGAATCGAGGTGGAGAAGTGGAAGACCTGATAGTCCACCGACAGTGGGAACAGTTCTGTGTTTCTCTGTTGTCACTGTAATTTCTATTGTAAGGGAGTTTTATGCAAATCTTCCAGAGGCTGAGGACGATCGAGTTATGGTTCAAGGGAAGTTGGTACCTTTTACTCCAGCGGTAATCAACTTGTTTTACCATTTACCACCGGCGACTTTGTGTTTTTATGCAAATTATAGTCCTACTAAAGCGGAGTTAGATGAGATTATTTTATACTTTACTATTAGGAGAGGACTTTAGAAGATTACCAATGAGAGGAGAGTAAATTTCCCAACTTCAAAGTTATGTGCACTTTGAAAACCTGACACTATTTTATATCTGCTCATCTGCTTCCCAAAAATAATCTCAGTGAAGTGACCACAGAGAGAGGGATGTTGAATTGTTGTAGTTAGGAGAGAAAGCCCATCAACATAGTGGCTTTGATTTATCACACTATCATCAGTTCAGCTACCGCTGCTACTACTAAAGGTAGGGCATTTGCTTCCTTGATATTTTCTTAATGCGAGCAGGCTAGAGTAAAGTATGATAGTTAGAACGAAGTTATGTTACCTCTAAAGCCCATCACAAAGGTGAATGTGAAGACTTATTCTGAGCATTCAATTTTTGGCTGGAGAGGAGGATTTTTTAGGAACTATGGAATGGAAACATCTGCTGCATTTACCTCTACTGCTTCTTCATCTAGGTCATCTACTTTACGTGCTTCTACATCTAGAGGTTATTCTACTAAGACTCGGGATGAGTTCTTGAAGAAGATGATGGATAATATCATTAGGGTTTAAAATTCCTGTTAGCATTTATTTATAAATTTTCTTCCTGCTTATATATATTTAATGCTAAACTATTTAATCTATTAAAAATTTAAGTTTGGGGGGATGAAAAATATTTTCAAAATTGGAATTTTATTTGTTCTCAAATCTACTACAAGTGAATTTGATTTTAAAAGAAAATTTGACTATGTATATGAAGTTATATTAGGAAAGTAAAATTTGATTTTAGAAATGAGTAAGAAAATTTAGTTAAAATTTTAAGTAAAGAAGAAATTTAATCATTTTTAGAAAAATTGTATTTTTGAAAATTTTAGATAATTTAGACTTTAATTTTTAATACTTAAATTTCTTTTATTAAAATGATTTTCAAACTATTATTATATTTATAAGTAAAAGTTGTATATTAAGACTTTACTTATGGAAAGGAGAAGTGGAATTCAAAATCATTAAATGTCTACTAGATATAGTAATTCTTGCTTGAAAAACAAAAAAAGAAAAAGAAAAAAAAAAGAAAAAGAAAAAAAGAAGAAGAAAAAGAAAAAGAAAAGAAATGCAAGGGAGGAGAAGCTTGAGGATTAGTGCCTAATCAAAAATTGGTTCTACANCTTTATTTTTAATACTTAAATTTCTTTTATTAAAATTATTTTCAAACTATTATTATATTTATAAGTAAAAGTTTTATATCAAAACTTTACTTTAGGAAAGGAGAAGTGGAATTCAAAATCCATTAAAGATCTATCCAGATATAGTAATCCTTGCCTGAAAAAGAAAAAAAAAAGAAGAAAAAAAAGAAAAAAAAAGAAAAGAAAAGAAAAAGGAAAAAAAAGAAAAAGAAAAAAATTTAAGGGATGAGAAGCTTGAGGATTAGTGCATAATCTAAAATTGGTTCTAGATTTGACCTTTTTAAAGTATAAGACTTGATAAAATCTTAAGCTTATAAATATAATATAGTAAGTAAAATTATTTTTTAATAAAAATTTTTTAAGTAGAGAAATTAAAAGAACTAAAATCTACATTTAGAGAACTTACAATATTTCTGAATTAGATAGGAACTCATATTTCATAGTTCTTAACATTAAAAATTTTCAAAATTTAAGTTGGTCTTATTTACTAATTATTTTTTTCTAAATTGGACTACTATATTTCTCAATCTAAATTTTAGTAACTTCTAAAGAAACTCATATACATATNGAGGTTTAGTTTTCCCTCTTTAGTAGCTTAAGATCTAGCCATAGGACTTTCCTACTGACTATTTTTAGAAAACTAGACATGGAACCCTCACCATTATAAATTCTATACTCTTCTCTACTCAACTTGAAGTTCCAAATATTGGTCATAACCTCTATCACTTAATAGGTGGGGTCACCATAAGGGAAACTCAAGATGAGTCACCCTTAGGACTGCTGGACCTTAGGGTTGACCCTGGGTGTTGGTCTGGANGTATTTTAAGTTTGGGGGATTTTGATACACCTAGAATATATAGTGTTTTTATACACATTTTTATACCTATTTTTACGATATTGCACTTTAATAGAAGGTATTTTTGTGTTTTTCTTGCAGATACAAGTAAAAATGGAAAAAATGCTTAAAGGAGTTCAAAAATTGTGCAAAAGAGTTTTGGCGCCTAAGAGTCAGATCAGGCTCTTAAGCGCTGGTTAAACAGAGAAGGTCGCGCCTAAGCGCCGAGACTTGACCGCAACTTTATTTACGTTTAAAAATATAAGATAAATATGGACGTAATAAATATTCAATAACTATAAAGTCACACTGATCAACGCGAGTATACATATCGCTCAAGTAATATAGGGCTATAATGGAGTCCTAGATATCGATCCCAAGGAGTGGTTTAGAACTGTGAACTAAGATTTTAGAAAAAGCAATACTTTAATCACAATGATGAAGTTCAGTTTGCTTATCTGTCACTAATAGGCAATTAAAATAAAAACATAATTTTAATAACTATTAAATACTAATGATATTAATGAAGGTTTAAATGTGAAATTCAATATATAAGAAAGCATCCTTCTCCTTGTCAAGAAATTATAGTGAATGGAAGGTTTAATTTGTGATATTCAATATCTAAGAAAGCATCCTTCTCCTTGTCAAGAAATTATATTGAATGGATTGAGGTTTTTAATGTGATATTCAATATATAAGAAAACATCCTTCTCCTTGTCAAGAAATTATAGTGAATGGACTGTGATATTCAATATATAAGAAATCATCCTTCTCCTTGTCAAGAAATTATAGTGAATGGATACGTGAATTAGTTCAAATTATATTGTACCAAATAGGAGCATACCTATTCTTTACCCGTTGGTCCAGGCATAAAGAACATTGACTAATCCTATGTTTGTTTTCTAAATATGCGGCTAGGCTGGAAGTATACTGGCTCTCACTTCGGAGCTCCCACATTCCCCTCACCTGAGGGCTAACATCTACACTTCAGCACCCAAANACTACACTCACTACACTCATCTACACTCACAATCACTCACAACCCTAAACTCAATTTTCTAGCCTAGGTTCCTTGATTTTTTTGGGATACTCATGTAGATGGTCCCCTAAACCTACCAGCCCTAGGGCTATGGTTTGGCTAGTATAGAGGACCCAAAATGGGGTTTCTATTGTTCCATGGCTTGTTGGTGATGGTTGGTACCTCAACTCTACCAAAATACCCATCTTGTCCTTTTACCCCTAAACACCCCCAAATTATCAAAATACTCCTCAATAGCCCAAAATTCCAAAAATTCAAAAAAATTCTCAAAAAATCTCAATAAATCCCAAATATTCCCAATTTCATTTTTCTCAACTACAAAATGACCTAATTTGGCCAATTTGACCATCTTTAACCAAAACCCCCAAATTTTCCTTTAAGGGCCCAAATTTCCCAAATCCAATCCAAATGTCCATCAATTTGATCTCAATTGGCACCAGTTCCAATCCTAAACTCAAATTAACACTTGACATGGCCAAGCTAAACCAAATCCAAGCTTAATTGGCCCATGATTTGAACCTAATTTTGATTTAGGTCAAAACCCAAATTTTGACCGTATGACCTAATCTCACCAAATTGAACCCATAGCATAGTCAATTGGCCCAATTAATGTTGAAAAATCTTTATAACATTCTTATACATCAAAATCAACCATAAATTGGCCTTGGTAAAGCCTCAAATCCATTTGATTTTGGCCTAAATCCAAAATTCCCAAATTTAGCCCCGAATGGGCTAAGTCACCAAATTTCACCAAATTGATTGCCTTAACCCCCAAATTGACATCCAATTTATGTTGAAAACTCTTCATAAAGTCCCTATTGACCCTTTACAATAATCTATTTGGACTTAGCCTAAGGCTAACCCAAGCTAGCATGACCAAATTGGCTATAATTGAAAATTCCCTCAAATGGTCCCTTCAATTGAGCTCAAAACCACTTCCATTCTTCATCAAAGTTGTTACTTATGATCATCTACACCAAATGCAACATTTATTTGGGTCAATTGACATGGCTAAGCTAGACCAAACCCAAGATTTGGTCATTTGCACCCACTTGGACCCATGCACTAAATGTGACCTAACCACCCCTAAAGTCACCAAATTAACTCCATCACAACCATTAGTTGAACTTAGTGACCAGTCCAAACACCATGAAACCACCTAAATAAAACCATGGACCAAAGGTACCCCAAATCAAGGGATATTATTTCCAAAAAAGCATGTGCTTAAGATATCCTTACCAAAATTAGGTATTGTTGCACTAAATTGTTGTGACATATTCCCCTGGGTTCTCTGAGCTCCTAGCCACCACCCCCTTGCCGGTTGGCAAGCCTAGTGGCCGGAAAAGCTCAAAATTGAGAGCCACCCCCATGGCACCTCACCCAAATCAAACCTAGAGGCCAGCTCAGCCCAACCAATTGATGGAGCTCCTCAGCCCTCCACCTAAGCACCACAATGCACCCAAACTTATGCCCTGAGAGCCACCCCATGGCAATTTAAAATCACCTCCCACGACCATGGGAGGTGTGCTGAAATTTTCTCAGAGAGGCTTCTCCAAACTTCACACAGGAACTCACCTCCACGGCCATGGGAGGTGTGCTAAAAATTTTCTCAGAGAGAGCTTCCCAAATCACTCACAGAGCTTCTTTGAGACCTCCACGGCCATGGGAGGTGTGCTGAAATTTCCTTAAAGAGGCCTCTCCAAACTTCACATAGAACTTCCCTGAGATCCCCTCAGTGCATTCCAACCATTTTCCCCCACCAATTCTCACTGCCGGAGCTCAATTTTGAGCTTGAAACCTTGTCGAAAACCAGGACAGAATCCAATACACCTCCACAATCTACCAAACCTAAATTAATTCTACCCACACCTTCAAAACAGTGAAAGAAGCCAAAGACCCACAAAATCCCCCTTCCACAAAGCCTCCACCATAGCTCTAGACCATCACCTGAAATCGAGCTTGGTCGAATTCATACCTAAGCCTACACCAAGACCAGAGACTCAATCTCTAGCCTCTTTGGATCATAACGAACATGCCAAGACCCTCTGATCAAAGCTTCACTTCTTAGAGCAAAGGTTTAAAACTTCTCTCCCTCCCGAGCCTATTTTGATTCTACATTTGATTAGGCTTAATTTAATTACATGATTATCGTATGGATGTGTTCGTATCACTTAGATGAGTCCATAGGATCAAAGCCAAAGTGATTTAGTTGAGTCTGGGCTGAGATCTTAGGGTTTTAGTGTGGATGGTCACGAGATCATTCTATCAGGGATGATGACGGGGAGCCGTTTGATCAAGCGTGTATCGAATGGACGGAGGAGATCGAGCCGGACAGCGCTTCGGGACATAAACCGCGGGCTGAGTCAGCAGCTACGTGGATGGTGACGTCCAACCAGAGCGCGCCACGCATGCCTTTAGAGCTGCCTAGGAACTAGTCAGCACACGCAGTTTAAATAGATAAATAGGAGTTTAATTAATTTAGAAAATGACCCCTAACTTTACAAATTTATAACTTCATATATAAAAATCATAAAAATAAAATAAAAATACCATCTTTCTCAGTGAACAGAGGAGAACAATGTGGAATAAATTTCAAGTCCATTGGATGCATATTTTACTTTTAATTAATTAAACATTGTTTTGAATCATTTGATTCTCCATGCATATTGACACGTCACCTTGGCTTGAAATTTTGATATGTTGTAGCCTTTGTCAAGAAAAACATCTTCTGATTTTTCCAAAGTCAGAGGAGGTTTCTAGATAGAGATCCATATTTTTCAAGTTTTTGCACATTATTTCCTTAAAATAACCATGAAAATTAGCATGTTGACTAGAAAATTCCAAAAAATTTTTGGAAGGCCCACAATGACCACAAAAGTTTTTGGAAATAATTTCATGAGTCAACTCATTTAAAATATACCTAATTTTTACAAACCCTAAATCATTAGGATAATTAATTTTGGAAAATATAAACATTTAAATGACATAATTTTAGATCTCCACTATGGCTTCTGATCCAGAGAACTCATCATAAAAATTTCATAATATTTTGAGTTCATTTGATAACTTAAGTTGATTTTTAAAGATAAACATCATTTTTGGCATTTAAATGATTTTTAAAAATCAAAATACAACTCAAAAAATTATGAAACTTAGTTTTTTGAGTTCTCTGTGATCAGGGGTATTTTCTAAAACTAATATTTAGAATAAAAACATGATTTTTAGCCTATTTTAAATATTTAAAAATTCATAAAAAAAATATTTAAAATAAAAACTTAATTTTTTGCCTATTTTAAGTATTTAAATAATTAAAAATTCATAAAAAGAAAAAAAACTTTATTTTTAACATATTTTAAACATTTAAATAATTAAAAATTCCCAAAAATAACCAAAATTATAAAACTCATGGAAATATTCTAAATAGCTTTCTAAGCACTTAAGAACATTTAGAATATATTTTTTTTATTTTCTAAATAAAGATATTGAATTTTAAAGCTTAAAAATGATTTTTAAAGGCTAAAAATGATCACTAAAATAATTTCAATAAATCAAAGAAAAATATGAAAAATATAAAATTTGCTCCTTTGATCAATAAATCAAAGAAAAATCAGAAAAATATAAAGTTTTCTCCTCTGAGTTCTCTGACCTTAGGGAGATCTTTCAAAAATACAAAACTTAATTTAAAAATCAGAAAAATATAAAATTTTCTCCTTTGAGTTTTCTGACTTTAGTGAGATTTTTCAAAAATACAAAACGTAATTTTCATCACTAAAAATCAATGAAAATATAAAATTTTCTCCTTTGAGTTCTCTGACCTCAGGGAGACTTTTCAAAAATATAAAACTTGATTTTATCTATTAAAAATATTTTATATTTAATAAATACCACATAATTTAAAATAATTCTTAAATTTTAAATAAAATTCAAAAAATTAGGAAATTTGGTCCAAATGCTTCTGTGGTCTAAATTGACCTCCAGTAAAAATTTCAAGGAATTAAAAATTACCTTGGTCAAGTTAGGAATTTTCTTTGAAAAATCCTATTTTTGCAAGAAAATAATTATATAAATTAAATTTTGAAATATCACATTTTCTTTTCTCCTGTGATGTCTTAATTGACCCATGAATCAGGTAGGATAAAAATTCCAAAGTCATTTGAATTGAATTTGACAAATTATGAAGTGTTAGGGATGAGGGGCAAATGTGTAATTTTGCCTTAATTAACCTTTAAGCTTAATTTAAGGAGGGAAATGGGTAACCTCTGATCTTAATTTGGATATTTGAAACACAAGGGGTTAATTGGTAGAAGCCAACCTCACTTCCTTAATTGAAAAAGATAAGTTGATAAATTTCTAAATTATTAAAATTTTGAAGTTTATTAAAATAAAAGGAACCTAAGGCTTAGGGGTATGACTTTTTGAAGTCAATAGTTAATCAATTTAATACCCCTATTTTGATTTTTAAATAAAATTCAAGTCATGAATTATGACCACCTAAAGCTTAATCTTTTCAAAGCTAATTAAGACACTCACCTAGGTCTTAAGGGCTAAGTAGTGACTTAGGCTAAATCAAGTTTCCAAGGATTTGAAAAGTAAATATCAATTAAAACTAAGACGTCTTTCAAACACTACAAGCCTAATTAGGACTAAAGGATTACAAAAATAAATATCATTGAAAATTAGAACATCTTTCAAACACTACAAGTCCAATTAAAATTTGGCTAAGTGTTCCAACAACATTAACTTGCCTCTTTAAGGGTCTTCACCCACATAATTCTTAAATTGACTCACAAGTGATAATTACCCTATTCTTAGGGATAATTGAGACATCAGTGTTCACTGAGCATTAAGGGTATTTACAGGATGAATTATTAAGCAACATAATAAGTTTAAAAAGAACACAGGATTTTCCACCAGGCAGCGAGAGAGTAGCACGGATCTGCTTCTTTCTCTAGATCTGTTGGATATCTTGAAGATCTACCAAACTTAATATGTTTTGCTTGACAAAATCATCTTAATTAAACTCTTCAGGACCCACCAAGATATGACATAGGGTTAGGAAAACTACCAAAACCTTACTTTTTGCCTCTATATAAATTGCCCTGACATGCCTTTTGAGTTTCAGGTGGTGGAACGAGAAGACTCGCCATGTACGCTTTTACAGTTTTTAGCGTTGTCTTTCTTGTACTTTCATACTGTACTTTTATACCTGCAAACTTGCATGTCACCTTGCATGAAAACTAAAACTATCAGGATAGCCACAAAACCAAAACCAAAACTAAAACCAAAATTAAAAACAACCAAGATAAAATTCACCCCCACAACATTCAAAATATAAAACAACTCAAAATTTAATCACAAACATCACACATAACTACAATTACAACTAAATTAAGACTTCTCTATCGGATGATCGGGAATCCATTGAAGGAGGTAACCTACGGTTGCTAACGAGGCTTCCCGCGGTCTAAATCAAATTATGGAACTCATTATGTTGAGTTTAGTAAGTTCATTTAGATTAAGTGAATCCAATAAAAAAATAGTGGTATCAGAACGAGGGAACCGTAAGATCCTAACCGGTGTCGCTCTAATCAACTTTAATATGCCCCGATAAAATTTAAAGAACTTAAACCATAGGGCCACCTGATTTGACATTATAACTTAACACACTAGAAAACTCAAACTCGTCGTGACAAGGAGTTTGGAGCTAGCATGGTGGGCAGCACGACCATCTTCAACAGCAAAACCTGTCTTCCCCAGCTAAACCAATCTTCCTTCCTTTTACTTAAACAACATAGTCATAGGACTTTAAGGTTGCTTGCTTATGCAACGTAAATCCTCACCTTTTCTTTAGGCCTTTGTATAGCCCTACTATATAATACAAGCCCTAACTCGTCTCAGGACTCCAAGGTTGTCGTTTTTCACGACTTAAACCCTCATATCTTCCAGGCTATTTGTGTGATAGTTTCACATGAATATAAGTCCTAACTAATAAAATTGGCAGGATGAAACACTTAAATTTTCTCCTCAAAACTGAATCCAAACATTAGGATAGCTTGGAAAGTCACCAAGGTTTGCCTCTAGATCCATGACATCCCCTAGTTCTTCCTCTGGATTCTACAATAAAATGTTCCAAATTTGAACCAATCCCCTTTCGCACCTCTACGTCTGATCTCATTGAAGAGTCCTACCCTTTGAAATTCCTTGAAGATAATATTTCTTGATACATCTGATTTTGTTGAAGAGTCCTACCCTTTGAAATTCCTTGAAGATAATATTTCTTGATTTTTTCGAGAGTTTTCTTAGGTGACTTTGGTCATTTAAGATGTAATTAACTATAGGGGTTTGCCCTTATAGAAAGGGAGTCTTCTTAAGTGACTTTGGTCATTTAAGATGTAATTAACTATAGGGGCTTGCTCTTATAGAAGTTTTCTTAGGTGACTTTGGTCATCTAAGATGTAATTAACTATAGGGGCTTGCCCTTATAGATCTTCTTAGGTGACTTTGGTCATTTAAGATGTAATTAACTATAGGGGCATGCCCTTATAGGAATTTCGGTGACTTTGGTCATTTAAGATGTAATTAACTATAGGGGCTTGCCCTTATAGGAAGCATGTTCTATAGTGGCTTGCCCTTATAGGAAGCATGTCCAACCTTTGAAATTCCTTGAAGATAATATTTCTTGATTTTTATCGAGAGTCTTCTTAAGTGACTTGTCCTACTCTTTGAAATTCCTTGAAGATAATTTTTCTTGATTTTTATCGAGAGTCTTCTTAAGTGACTTTAGTCATTTAAGATGTAATTAACTATAGGGGCTTGCCCTTATAAGAAGCATGTCCAAACCCAGCTATTCTTTGAAGATAATATTTCCTGATTTTTATCGAGAGTCTTCTTAGGTGACTTTGGTCATTTAAAAGCGTTGAAGAGTCCTACCCTTTGAAATTCTTTGAAGATAATTTTTCTTGATTTTTATCGAGAGTCTTCTTAGGTGGCTTTGGTCATTTAAGAATATTTCATGATTTTTATCGAGAGTCTTCTTAGGTGACTTTGGTCATTTAAGATGTAATTAACTACTTTCTTGACTTTTATCGAGAGTCTTCTTAAGTGACTTTGGTCATTTAAGATGTAATTAACTATAGGACTTGCCCTTATAGGAAGCATGTCCGAACCCAGCCTACCCTTTGAAATTCCTTGAAGATAATATTTCCTGATTTTTATCGAGAGTCTTCTTAGGTACTTTGGTCATTTAATATGTAATTAACTATAGGGGCTTGCCCTTATAGGAAGCATGTCCGAACCATTTGGTCATTTAAGATGTAATTAACTATAGGGGCTTGCCCTTATAGGAAGCTTTTCTCGAACCGTCCTACTCTTTGAAATTCCTTGAAGATAATTTTTCTTGATTTTTATCGAGAGTCTTCTTAAGTGACTTTAGTCATTTAAGATGTAATTAACTATAGGGGCTTGCCCTTATAAGAAGCATGTCCAAACCCAGCTGAGATGTGTTAACTATAGGGCTTGCCCTTATACGAAGCATGTCCGAACCCAGCTTAATATAAACCATATTTAATTTTTCATATTAAATAAGGGAACTTGTCGGCAAATATAAAGGTTTCGCAAACTAGACGAATGTCATACTTTTTTTTAGTTTATTTGATCGAGCTTCATCCTCAAGTCTTGTGTTTATCCTTTGGGATAGATACAAGATTTGAGGTACAACGCTCTTTCATTTAAACTATGAAAAATATGGGGTCATGATTTGAGGTATAGTGCTCTTTCATTTAAACTATGAAAAATATGGGGTCAGTTTGATTTCATCTTTTCTAAACTTCAACATCCTTCAAAGCGGGCGACGAGATTTTGATTCCGGTGACCGACAGCTTTTTACGGGCAACTCCAACCAAAAATTGTGCTGACAGCTTCTAGAAACTCCGCTGGGGACATGATTTTCTCTCCATACAAATCAAGAGATATTATTTTCATACATCGGTAATGTGTCCATGTCCCTCTTGGACCAAATTACCCTTCTTCCATTGACATACTTTACCCATTTCTATCTTGGGAAAGTATAGCTAACTCCTTAGACTTCGGGACTAGCAGTTCAACCATCTTTGAACAGAGGGGTTCAGAAGGCCATTAAGGACTCCTTAAAATTTTCCTATGGGGTTGGACCCCCAATAGGTGTGTCAGTGGACTAGTTCCACCTGGGCATTTTCTGCCACTAAATAGGTCCTGCACTGTGTCCTAAAATACTTCACATCTCCCTTCCAAATTTGATTTACTATTCTGCAAATTAAAGCAAATTGTGTTGTGTTGCGCGCACTTTGAAATTTTTTTATATTAATTAAAATTTACACTTTTTCTTAAACAATATTTTAAAATACCCATAAATTAAGACCCGCCCGGTCTACAGATCAACCTCTACTTTCAGTGCTTGCACTAAAAAGTACATGGTTTTTTGTCATATAGCTAACCTTGAAACTGTCTGTTTTAAAGCCCGCTGCAATGGCCTACCCCACGCTGACATTTTCCTGCAACCTGCCAATGGACCGTAGCGCCCGTAATGTCGCTCCTACCATCAAATTTGGAGCTGGATTTGAAGACCTCGAGGTCATTCTCAGGAAAGCCTCGTTCATGGTAATGAAGATCGCCGCTCCAGAAATGCAGGAGCCATCTACAGAATTCAACCTGAACTACCTTCAGGACTTCCCTGCCTGCAAGAAGGCTAAAGCTACTGCTGTCGCGACACTCGTCATACCCGCTATCTCCGCTGCTGCAAATGGGAAAGAAGTAATGATTGTTAAGGATCCGACTGAGGGATTAACTGTCCCACCACCTTTATTTGAAATCGGATCAAGTTTGAGGACTGTACCGCTGACCCAAGCTTAAAGGAGGAACCGTGGTCAAAGGAGGAACCGTAACAGAAAAGTTTGGAGGGCCATCAAAGCCTAGGCCCCTGAGAAGACACCCGTTGAGGGGGAGCCTCATCAAGTTGAAGAAGTGTACCATAAATTTATCTACTCCTGCGAGGAAGTAGATTCCATCCTCTAACAGATACCGATGGATATGAGAGTACCCGAAGGTTCGCTGTCGCATTACCGCCACTTCATGGACATGGTGAGGAGGGAATCCTGTCATAAAGATATTTCTACAATGGACCGGTTAAGTCGAGATTGGGTCTAAAGATCTTACCCATCACCCGTCATAAAGATATTTCTACAATCCTAAAAGCAAAGATGAGACGCTTACCTGGCACTGTAGCCGGTCTACACCAAGGGGAGCATACTTTCCCTTAACATACCGATGTTTCTACTAAGACGCTCTGTCCTGAGACATCATTGTCAAAAAATAAAAAGGTATGGATACCCAAGGTCGCTGCACTGATACAGTCCAGTGAGCCTGTAAGATAGGAAATGAAACCAGGATCTGAGATATCTGACATCGTCGCGACAATCACCATCAAGATGGAGGAATAGGTAGAGGATGTTCATCAGGGTTCTCCAAATCTTAAAGCAATCAAGGAATTGATAATTGAAGAGAAAGTTGAGAAACTCAAGATCAAGATTTCTAAGTTAGATAGAGAACACGGAGTTTCCGTTGATAGCGATAATGAAGACTTTGATTACAATGATTACGTGAAGGAGGATTTCATGGATGTCCATGTGATTGAAACCAGAGCCACCACATCTGCGTGCGAGGCTTAACCTCAGAATAAAGAGAACGCCGTAGATGAGCTGCATAGGGTTATCCTCCTAAGGGATGAGCAAGTTAGTTTACTGGAGAAAAGAATAGAAGAGATGACTGCAGTTATGACCGTCATGGCCACCATTCAGGGGCAATCACAAGTGCCACAATTGGCTTCTCCAGAAATTAATCAACCATAAATCATACACATTATAGATGAAAGAAGGGAGGCTACTTCAGCAAACAAAGAAGAACAACCAAAGAAAGATTCTCCATCTAGTGTCATGCCAGAAAAGGAGTTCAAACAAATGGTTAAACAAGTGTGGGAAGCCTTAGCTCAATCCAAGGGCGGTGCATCAATTTTGAAGGGTAGACCTTACCCGGAGGAGTTTGATGCCGTGCTTTTCCCCAAGGGTTTTGTGGCCCCAAACTTCAAAATATTCAACGGGACTGGAAATCCTAGACAGCATATAGCGCATTTCCTAGCCAGCTGCAGCAACACAAGAAATAGTGAGGCTCTACTCTGCCAACAGTATGTCAGCATCTTGTCAGGGATTGCTTTCGACTGGTACGCTGAATTGCCCAACGAGTCAATCAAAACATTTTCTGAATTGGAATAACTGTTTGTGAAAAGATTTATCGGGGCACAACATCATGTGTCTATCGGAGAACTCATGATGGAAAAGCAAAAGTTTAGCGAAACTTTCGTAGACTATATTTTGATGTGGAGAAACCTTAGCATGAAATGTGAACCTCAGCTACAGGAACATCATGCTATTGAAATTCTACTCAAGAGCATTCATGGGCCAGTAACTTTCATGCTTAAGGGACTCACCATCAAATCCTTCGAGAAGCTACTTAGCAAAGCAACAGTCTTCAAGAGGAGATTAAGCACATGGAGCCACATGAAAAGGCTAAGGTGGCCAAAGTGTTCAAAAAGAAATCAGGAGTAGTGACGGCAATCGACAAAGGAAAGCAGCCGATAAAGATATATATGCAGAAGAACATCGCTAGTCCTCCCAGAAACAGAATAATCACTCCAACCAGCAGCCGTCTCAAGAAGGAGCACCTCAAACAGGGGATAAAAGAATATCCCTGTTGGAGCGACAGAAAGTTGTGTACTCCTTCAAGGATGAAGTTGTACCTAAAATATTCAGGAGTCTGATGAAGAAGCTAGAATTCAAACTACCGGATTCAAAGAAGCACGAAGAGGTGGATAAGAAGAATGAACCAAATTATTGCCTATACCACCGATTGCTTGGGCACACTATAGAAAGATGCTTCATCTTTAAAGACTGGCTCGAGAAGAACCTCATGGAAGAGAACATAACAATCCCAAAGGAGTATTTGAAAGAACCTAAAAAAGGTTCCATAAATATGATTTCAGCTGAGCCAATCTCCCCAATTGATCCGTATGTTGGAATAGATGGATGGAGTACAACTTGGGATAAACTTAAGAGGGCCTTAATCACATACATGATTCAAAG
The DNA here is from genome assembly GCA_002079205.1 of Phalaenopsis hybrid cultivar. Lineage (NCBI taxonomy): Eukaryota > Viridiplantae > Streptophyta > Magnoliopsida > Asparagales > Orchidaceae > Phalaenopsis > Phalaenopsis hybrid cultivar. The sequence goes on from JXCR01117195.1 coordinate 110,870, forward strand.
AAACAAGCTTCTACAAAAAATGAAGAAGAATGGAATGAGGTATGGAGCAAATCATCCAAGAAGATACTGAACATGATCCAGTCTGCATCAAAACAAGCCTCTATTCAGAGTCCGCAACATACTAAGCTCGAGATGAAGATTTTGTCAGGAGATCCATCATCTTCAAGAATAAAGAACAAGAAGAAGAAAAGTGTCACTGCAAAGATTGATTGCACGGGGGGTAGGATAGGCACTGCCTCTACTAGATTGGTTGTCTCGGACTCGAGGAAGAAAATCCTTGAACCCCTGACTTTGTATGATTATCTTTTTATCCCTCCGGGATCTTATGAATTTAATGATTGTGATTTCGGCTACGTTTTAACTATTTCTGGTGATAACGTAACTGATTATGACCGATCTAGCTTCAATCTCGATACCTAAAATGATCCTTAAATCGTACTCGAGTCCGATGAGCTTATTGTCAAGTCCAAAGAAGACATCAATAATACCGCTTACGACGACACTGATAACGAGGAGCCAACTCTCAAGCGTCATAGTACACCGCTTGCTATCAACTTAGATTTTTTCTGACGAAGAGGAAAAGACACTGAAAGATTCCACAATGATATCTCAAGAAGAAGAAATCACAGAAGTTAACTTAATGAGCGGAGAAGTGTTAGAATAGCTCCAAAAGATAAAGGTAAATAGATAATGACTCAAGAAGAGATACCCCCACCTCCACCAGTGGAAGAACCACATGATCAAGATAAAATCAAAGGATCATACAAAGTAGACTACAACATGTTAGCTCATCTTAGGAAGTTACCGACCCGATTAAGCATCTACGACGCTCTGATCATGTCAAAGGAGATGAGAGAGTCTCTGGTTACAGCTTTGCTTGACCCAGAAATTTGCTTAGCTCAGTTGACCAGCACATCCTCAGATGAAGTTTGGTCGTTGGAAGAACAACTTGGGGTAACCTTCACAGATGAAGAGTTGTTGCTCGGCACTACCGACCACAATCGTCCACTCTACATCTCCGTCAACATCGACAGATTTGTGTTATCCAGAGTTTTAGTAGATCCTGGAGCATCCCTTAACTTGATGAGCCTACAGACATTGACCTATTTGGATATTGAAGCTCAAGCGCTTATGACTGATAAAATGATGTTAAGAGGATTCAACCAAAAGGGAGAAAGAGCCCTTAGATCAATTACATTACTTATGAAGGTTGGAGAACTCGTAACAACCGCTAAATTTCATATCATCGACGTCGGGACCACTTTTAACGCTCTATTGGGTCGATCATGGATTCATGAGCACAATATGGTTCCATCATCTTTACACCAATATATCAAGTACCGCAAAGATGGTCAAGAAAATTGCATCAAGGGAGATCTACAACCATTTTCAGTGCATGAAGGTTGTATCCATGAAGATGCTGCCTACTACGCGCCTCCAAAGAAGACTGTCTTCTCGCGTGAGAATCACAAAGATGGTCAAGAAAATTGCATCAAGGGAGATCTACAACCATTTTTAGTGCATGAAGTTGGTATCCACGAAGACATTGCGTACTAGACTGTCTTCTCACGCGAGATTCTGACAAACGAAGATGAACATTCAGAAGAATTACAAAGAGGAGGTCATTCAACTCCGCTTCAGCAATCTTCCACCACTCCTTTACAACGAGATGGTGAAAGACCTTTGAGTTCACGCACCCAAGGTCGAGGTCGGGGACATGGACAAGGAAGTATCAATTTAATTGCTGAACGGACTAGGCCAACTATCAACATTGATGAGGAAGACAGTTCTGAAGACTAGATAATGATGACAAGACGGAAAGGACCTCAGTACAAGATATCCCTAGAAGATATAGAAAAGAATGCATATGAAACAATGTATGATTGGATAAACCACTATGTGAATGCTATGACCCTTACTCCGATTCTCCCTCAAAAGGTCGAGAGTTTAGATGTCAAGGAAGCCCGTAGTGTTGGTTCAAAGCCGATCAAATTTTACCTTGCTTCTACCTCTACTGAGCATGAAAAACATGTAAATTTGGATGTTGATTCTAATGAATTAATGGAATTGAATTATTGTGTAAGTGGTGTAATGAATATCAAATTGAACCTCGTCGTCCCTTGGACTGGTGTAATGAATATCAAATTGATTCCTGCTTTGTCATATATTATCGTTCGTGAATCTTTGTCTCTCCTAAATGACTAAGCTCCTTCGAAGTACATCTCCAAATATTGAGCATTGTGAAGTCTTATATTCATCAATTGCTCATCAAGCAGGTCATTGTTGAGTGGAGAATCAGCTGGCAATGGGTGTACTTCATGGAAGTCTGCTAAAATCTATCCCTTGACGATGCGAATAGGCATGAAAGTTATATAAAATTACAATAAAATCACAGACCATCTTGCTAATTGATTATGATATTATATGACAGTATGATGTAAGTAGTTATAATCTTAAAGTTTCCTTACTTATATCTCTTACTTTGCAACAACGCCAAAAACTTGACTTCAAAGCAAATAAGAATGCAATTATTAAATTTAAATATGGGATACTACACAAGTATGCATATCGTTATCAATTAATATAAGACTTTTTTAATTAAGCCTCAAATATCAAACCCACTGGGATAATTTCTATCTTTAAATAAGTCAGAAGAAATTAGATAACAAATTCTACTTTGTAAAATATTCTTACTCAAACTATAGATGTTATAATAATAATGAATGTTTGATTCTTTTTGGTAATTTTTGATAATTAAAAATAAAGTAAATAACTAACTAAATTTAACTAGATATTTGTAAGATGAAGGCAATATAAATCAAATATTTTTTTCCTTATCATGAATCAGTAACAAGTATAGAAATTCTGTTGTGGAAGTATTCAAATTGGGTTATGTCAAATAGGAGCAATAATATTATTTACCCTTACTAGAGATGCTTTAAAGAACATTGGCTAATTTAAAGTTTGAATAAGCTTGAAGACGGGTTAGGTAGGGAAGATACTAGCTCTCACTCTAGAGTTCCCTCTTCTCCCTCCCGGGGGCTAACATCTCGTATCAAAAACTAAAACTATAAACTAAATTGGGGGCTTTAGCCTATCACTCTAAAGTCCTCTAATTCTACACCATTCAAGTTTTATTTCTTTATTTATTTGCACTCAATCATATGAATTACATTCTCATCCATACAATCTCATGTGATTCTTATCATTTGTTGACTGAGACAATACCATCTTGGAACTTACATGTTCTCACAACAAATATTAACATCCTAATTGGCCAAATCAATAAGTAAATGAAGTACAAGGTTAAAAATCCTCACAACTTATTCCAAAATTAAAGATTAATACTTCACACAACTTCCATCCAACACTTAATCACTTATTAGTTTAAGGAAAAAGATAAAGAAAACTACTCATAATTCATGGAGAAAACACAACCACACTTAAGTTTAAAAGTAGAAGACTTGCAAACAAACAAGAAGTCTAAATTAAAACTAAATGTAGTCACAAAGATAAAAACTTATCTCAAATCCTCTCCACTAAACTCTTCAAGTTCCTTTGAATCTCTTCTCTTCCTTTCTCTTACAGTACTCTCTACTCACACACTACAACTCCTCTCTTCTTCTCTCTAAAAAAATATCCTGATTAATATATGAAAGAGGTGCCAGTGAAGTGGCTATGGGGGAATTTAGGAGTCTATCTAGGGTGTTGGGTGGGAGGGGGGCTCTTTAATTCAATCCAAGCCTCTTTTATAATTTTCCAAAAGGTGCTTTGGTGTCTCTTCAAAATATGTCCACATTCAATGAATCTTCCAAGAGTTGCCTCTTTTCAGAAGCCAACTGAATGTATTTTCATGTAATTAACCATATCCCACGTTTTCACAAAGATTTGCTTCAAACACCTCTTCAAAATTTGTTCAAATTCATTGAATCATTAAGTAACTACCTCTGGCGCTTAATCGCGAGGTATGTGGTGCTTAGGCGTGACCTTCTCGGTTTTTCTTATGCATAAGCGCCAATTCTGGGCCCTTAGGCGCCGCAGTTCTTTTGCACACCTTCTTCATTTTTACTCCAAATTTGATCATTTTCACTCCTTTCACCATTTTCATCCATTTGATTCTACCTGAAAGAAAAACACATAAAGCCCTTCCATTAAAGCACAATATCCTTAAAATAGGTATAAAAATGTGTAAATAAATGTTATATATTTTAGGTGTATCAAAATCCCCTAACCTTCAAAAGTTATTTGTTATCAAGTGACACTCCAATCTTTTAAAACCAAAATAAGTAGATTATGTAAATGAGTTTCTTTAGGATATTCTAAAATTTTGATCTAGATATATAGTAGTCCAATATAGAAAAAACTTTAGTACATGAGACCAACTTACAGTTTAGAAATATTTAATGTGAAGAAGTCTAAAAATATGAGTTCCTATCTAGTTCAAAAATATTTGAAAATTCTCCAAATATAGGGTTTAGGCATTCTATTTTCTCCACTTAAATTTTTTTATTAAGAATAATTATACTTATTATATTATATCCTTAAGCTTAAGAGTTTTTTCAAGTCTTATACTTTAAATAGATCAGATGTGGAACCAATTTTTGATTAGGCTCTAATCCCCAAGCTTCTCCTCCCTATTTCAACTTTGTTTTCTTTTTTTTTTCTTTTTTTTATTTTTATTTTTCTTTTTCTTTTCAGGTGAGGATTACAATATCTGAATAAGCCTTCAATGATCTTGAATTCCACTCCTCCTTTCCTAAAGCAAAGTTCTGATATATATCATTTACTTAAAAATAA
>JXCR01117199.1:0-22376 GCA_002079205.1 Phalaenopsis hybrid cultivar
ATGATATATATATTTATATACATCTTTATATATATATATACATATATGTATATGTGAGTGAGAGCGTGTCTGTGTTTGTTTCTGAGTTTAACAATCTAGAAACATGTTTGTGTTGAATTATTGTCTTATGTGTTTTGTATTAATGAAGTGCAACATGCAAATACTCGTTGCTGAGCCTTTAAATGCAATGTATTATTTGTGTATCTTTTTAAGAAATTAAATAATTAATAAAAAGTTTTAAGTGATATTGGTCTCACCTTTAATATAATTTAACCAACATGATCAATATTGGTGATTAACAGCATTTGTAGCTACTAATAGCTTTTATGTTGTAATTTTATAAGAAAGCTGGTTAAAATTATTTCATCTCAAATAATTGCAAAACATTGGATAAAATAAATATAAAATCTAAAATATAATAAAATTAAATCTATCATAAGTTCTTTCCATATTCAAAATAAGTGAAAATAAAGCTATTATTTTCTAAGACATTTTATTTTTATACAAGCAAAGAAATGAGTCTTAATAAATTTGATAGATGCAATATATCATATAAGGTACTGTTCTCATTCCAGGTGAAAAAAGAAAAATACATATACACTTGCTGGTGAATAAATTATATGTTAAAACATTACAACAACAAAGAAAATTGCAATCATTGTCTAGATCTACAAACAACAAAGCAAGGAATATTGATTTGCATGGTTGACTACTTAAAATGTTGATTTCCAGCATGTGAAACAAAAGTTCACTATAACAAACAGCTATTTTGGCAAACTATGAATAATTACAGAATAAATTTTAGATAAAATTTGTGTTAGATCTATGAAGAAGTTGGTAGAGTCTTCTCTCCAACAAAAAAGATCCAAATTTAAAGCACACCCTAACAATTAATTTCTAAAGAGAAATCAAGATAATTTGATTCTAAAGAGAAATCAAGATAATAAACCATTTAGGGACACTTTTAATGAGTTCAGACACAATTCTTGAGTCTGATCAAGAGGAAACCAGAGGAAGAAAAAGAGGAAATTGGAGAGGGGTTAGTGTCAGCTCGATATATATTAAGTTTCCGATATATTTTTCGGGTAAAAAAAATTGATAAAAGTTTTTTTGACATATTTTTCATCAGAAAATCGATCAATGACGAGCAAAATTTCAATCAACTCTTATCACGATGGAATTATTTTCCAAAAAAATTTGTGAAGTAATTTTCCATGAAACTTTCTGCTAGTTATAACAATTTGTTTGTTGTGTAATTCAAATCTAATATTCACTTGATTCACAATTTTTTCAATTTATGAGCAAATTATTTGCAGATTTATTAACTTTAAGTAAACAAAGTGACATAAATAAGAAGACGGAAGAAGATTTCCCCTAATGGTTTAAAAAACATATAAGCTATAATCATCTTTGACATTTATTATTATGTATATTAATGTAAACAATAAAAACATGTTTTTTATGAACTTTATAGGTCAATGATCAAAACAATGGAGTTATAGGTCTGAGTTCGATAAATCTTGCTTGGAGTCCTCTATGCATCGTAAAAATATGTTCAATCTATGAAGTGAATGACTACATATTTCATACAGGATTATGATTCGAAGAAATAAAGAATAATAAATTTGGATTGTGTTAAAATAAACACAGATTCAGATGAAAAAATAGATTATTACATATTGTCAAAGTAGTCCAATTACAATTTCCTACCTCTATTGAGAGAGTGTATTTCTGTCCAATTGCAATTAATTTAATCATGTTTTTAATCATGGAACAAGGTTAAACAAGCCGTATAATATCGTCGAAATTAAAATAAACTAAAAATATATTAACTTTGATACTTCCATTTTAGCAAAATAAGCGAGTTGCGTATATTATTTTCGATACTCTGATAAAGCAAAATATATAGTTGATAGGGCAGTAATCATCAAGAGTAAACCCATAACGACAATTGCGATTCAAAATATTATTGAACCTGCTCATCATGAAGAAGAAATGCCAAATTTTTACATTCCATTTGATTTTACTCTTGAAGAAATAATTTTAGAGGATAATAGGGATGCACTGGAAGAAATTATTTTTAATGAGTATGAATTTGGTGGTAGTTTACATAAAGAAATTTTAAGTTCAACTTCTAGTCACTCCTCTGACAATGCAGGAAAAGATGTGTACGTTTTCTAACTTCTTTTATTAACTGCTTTATCATATATTTACTGTTTCACCTTCTATTATTTATAATTACACTAAAATGTTGTTTGCAATTTATATTTTTATCGTATAGTTATTCAAAGTTCTGATATAGGATCTTGATGCAAAGAGCTTAATGTTGGACAAATTTACAATACCTTGGATGTCCCGCATTAAGTGTGCATAAATTTGAATTTCTCCACTTTTATATTTAACAAAAAATAAGAACAGAGTTTTACTCCGAGTAATACCAATAGACGCAATAAACCCCAACAAACTCCAAAGAAGCCTGATCTGTTCATAAAAGACAAGTTATAGAAGTAATGCAAACTCTAAGAAAATTGACCATAGATGGAGAAGCTCAAGCATAGTAAAGGAATCAAAAGTTGAAAGCCTGTCAAGCAATTCATGCGTAAATAGATTAGCTAATCAAGTAATATGAACTTACAATAGTGGAATGTGCCCGGAATTATCAATCCACAGATGCATCAACTAAATCCCAGAAATAAATAAGACCATCCTGAGATCCACCAAATACGTCTATTATGTATGGCCACAAACCAATACAGAAATTCCTCATAAACAAAAATGCTTGAAAGAAACATGAAAAGGTGTTCTACTTTAAAATTAACCTGCCGATTAAATTTTGGGTCAAAAGAAGGATCCATAAGCTTAAAAAACATATCAGAAAAATTAGTGACATAAGCCCAATTCACTGCGGATCTTCATGCCTTATAACTGTGCCCCTTGTACTGTTGTAGGAGTTCACCAGTGATCCTGCTATTAAAAATAAGTTATTTAGTAAGAAGCTTAAGAGTTAATATAAGGGAATTGCTGTTTGCCATTTTTTCTCACCAGTCAAGTCTACGGATGGTAGAATCTAAGCAGTTAACAGCATCATTTGACAGGGAGATACAACTGACTTGCTGCTTCAAGTCGTCAACAAGATCTCTAGTTTGTGATATTGAAAAGATTAAAGAACTCAACTTATAAAGTCTGCATTTAGCAAGAGGAAAATAATGAAAAAAGAAATAAATATAATAAGAACTCACTGATGTGATTCTATCCAAGTTACTCTCCTACCAATTTGATTGTCAACCTTGTGAACAGTTCCATCAACACCTTCAGCTATAATTTCAGTTTTTGTAAAACAAGTAGACATGACACTAATGTGAAAATAATGTGAAAATAATGGGAAAATAAATCACAAGTTATTTATCATATGTGAATTACAATTTACTACAATCTAATAATCAGAATGCTGGGAATCTTATCTAATCACTTTGGATTTATAAATTGGAAACTTCAATTGGCTCAGTAACATGAGATCTGCAATCCCATGCTCTCACAGGACAATCATAACCAGCCGATACGGTCACAGATCCATACTCATTGAACTTCACTGCATTCACCTTAAAGAAGCAAAGTCTATTTATGAGGCCAATTACAACGGCTTGCAATTAAATCCAAAAGAAAGGACTTAAATAGATATTGCCTCATGCAGTGAAAGACAAATAAAAGAAAACAACTCGACAGACTTCATTGCTGGTCAGCGAAATTCACAACAAAGCACAAAGGTTAAATATTTATCAAATATTCGTTTAATCCGATAATATTCACAAACTCAAGAGAGAGGGCTACCTTTACAGGTCTGCGAGGGACATGAAATCTCATTTTGACGTTAGTGAATCAAAGAGCTTGGTTACATTGCTTTGAGGACTTCAAATGTCAAATAATTGTAAAAGGACATACAATGGTCAAAATAATACAAAATAAGCATCAATAATTATCTGTGCGCTAACGAAGGGGTCAACCTAATCAAACAATTCAATGTGCAAATTTTCAAATCTCTTCACTAGTTAGGCTATCTTCCAGAACAACCAAAATCAATGTGTAACTTCTCTAAAATCATGTTTGCTAGTTCCACAAGCAAATCATTAATTGTCAGACTTCTCTAAACCAAAATTTTGTGAATTTCAACCATTTGGGATACTTTAACATCAAAGTGTTGAGTCCCAGCTCCCAAAAATCAATGCTCATATCAAGCCCAAAGCATCAAGTAACTTAGAAGAAGGTTGTAAGTCTCGCGAGGAACTCATTTGTTCTTGGGTTTCTCTCAAACTAGGTTATAATTCCCAACTCTCAATCAAGTTAAATTGAGAACAAAATCGACCTAAATCCAAATACAATAGAATTATAGCTTTGGGCTGCTGCCCTTATAAAGTGAGCTCACAAAACTCACCAATAGGTCGACCTAATATCAAAGTCCCAGGAACATTTCCTCAAATAAGGACTATAAAACTTAATAATGCAACCCATACACAGAGTTTTAAGTCTCAAAAATAAACCAAGTATCTATCAATCATCAAATACAAATGATAGTAAAAGATGACAAATGTTGGGCTCACGACCATATACTTCAAGATGTATAAATCCATAAAAAAAAATAAGATCAACAAAAAGTCACAAGCCTATCAAATACATATACTTCAACCAAGCAGCATAAGCCTCACAAACACAAAAAATATACCACTTCAGCCTCAAGAATCCGTCAAACTAGGGTTACATCCCCTAATGTTGGGCCTCTCTTAAGTAGGAGCAGGAAGTCCTACCTACCTGCCTTTAAGATAAAAATCCATAGCTTCTAATTACAAACCTATCTTGAAAATTTTGAATAAAAAAATTTAATGCAAATGATTTCAAGTCAACAAGTACAAATCAATAAAATGTGTGGCTAGATGTGCCACAGCTACAAAGACTACAAGTCTGGCTTATGGGCCACCTTCATGGTAAGGTCATTAATCTTATTCTTTCGCATTGTTAGCATGAAAGCCTCAAACTCGTGGTTGATTCGACATAGGACTCACCAAAGCATACCTTTAAAAAATAAATGCAATCTCAATTCAAGCTAGCAAAAAGCTACCAAACAAAAAACTCAACCTCTTGGAACATTTCTATTAAATCCAAAGACATAAACCCTTACATTTATACTGATCTATCATCAAGACATGACCATCACGACCCAGCCTGATAGCTTCACATTACCTAAGTCAAAAACGCCGGTTGGACGGTATTATCATATCATTTATTTTTCACAGATTTTTGTAATCTCTTTTTTATAAAAAAGCCACTAAGAAACCACAAAATACATTACAAAGAAATGAAATCATCCAAAATTAACAATACTCTACAAGTAAAACATCTCAAACCAACACAAAATAGTATCACTGCTTGGAAGTAAACAGTATAATAACTACAACAAGTTCCTAGTTCGTGATATCGAAAGATTAAATGACTTAAACTCATAAAGTCTGAATTTAGCAAGGAGGAAAATAATGAAAATAGAACTAAATATAATGAGAACTCACTGATGTGATTCTATCCAAACCAATTGCCTATCAGTTCAAATGTCAACTATGTGTACAGTTCCATCAACACTTTAGCTATAATTTCAGTTTTTGTCAAACAAATAGGCATGGTACTATCTGTAAATGTATCAATAATCTGAAAATAAATCATAAGTTATTTATCATACAATTTATTACAATATGATAATCAGAATGCTGGGTACCTTATCTAATTACTAAGATTTCTAAATTATAAACCTGAATCGGCCCAGTACTGTGAGATCTGCAATCCCATGCCCTCAAAGAACAATCATAAAAATAACAATCATAAACAACCGATACGACCACAGATCCATACTCATTGAACTTCACTGCATTCACCTGAAAGAAGCAAAGTGTATACATAAGGTCAATTGCAACAGCTAGCAAATAAATCCAGAAGAAAGGACTTAAATAGATATTTCCTCACGCATTGAATGATGTTCCATCAAAGTTTAAGGACCCACAAAAAAAGTTGAAAAGGCAAACAAAAGAAAAAAACTCAAGAGATTTCTTTGTAGGTCTGAAAAATTCACAACAAAGTTCAAAGATTAAATATTTATAAATATTTTTTCAGATGCTAAATTTTCACAAACTCAAGGGAGTCAACATTTGCAGGTCTGTGAAGGACATAGAACCTCATTTTTACCTCNGCTCAACCTCTTGGAACATTTCTATTAAATCCAAAGACTTACATTTATACTGATCTATCATCAAGACATGACCATCACGACCCAGCCTGATAGCTTCACATAACCGAAGTCAGAAACGTCGGTTGGAAGGTATTATCATATCATTTATTTTTCACAGATTTTTGTAATATCATTTTTATAAAAAAGCCACTAAGAAACCACAAAATGCATTACACAGAAATTAAATCATCCAAATTTAACAATACTCTACAAGTAAAACATCTAAAACCAACACAAAATAGTATCACTGCTTAGAAGTAAAAATTATAATAGCTACAACAAGTTCCTAGTTCGTGATATCGAAAGATTAAATGACTTAAACTCATAAAGTCTGAATTTAGCAAGGAGGAAAATAATGAAAATAGAACTAAATATAATGAGAACTCACTGATGTGATTCTATCCAAACCAATCGCCTATCAGTTCAAATGTCAACTGTGTGAACAGTTCCATCAACACTTTAGCTATAATTTCAGTTTTTGTCAAACAAATTGGCATGGTACTATCTGTAAATGTATCAATAATCTGAAAATAAATCATAAGTTATTTATCATACAATTTATTACAATATGATAATCAGAATGATGGGTGCCTTATCTAATTACTAAGATTTCTAAATTATAAACTTGAATCGGCCCAGTACTGTGAGATCTGCAATCCCATGCCCTCAAAGAACAATCATAAAAAGAACAATCATAAACAACCGATACGACCACAGATCCATACTCATTGAACTTCACTGCATTCACCTGAAAGAAGCAAAGTGTATACATAAGGTCAATTGCAACAACTAGCAAATAAATCCAGAAGAAAGGACTTAAATAGATATTTCCTCATGCATTGAATGATGTTCCATCAAAGTTTAAGGACCCACAGAAAAAGTTGAAAAGGCAAACAAAAGAAAAAAACTCAAGAGATTTCTTGGTAGGTCTGAAAAATTCACAACAAAGCTCAAAGATTAAATATTTATACATATTTTTTCAGATCCAAAATTTTCACAAACTCAAGGGAGTCAACATTTGCAGGTCTGTGAAGGACATAGAACCTCATTTTTACCTCAGTGAATCAAAGAGCTAGGTTACATCGCTTTGAGGACTTCAGATGTCAAATATTTGTAATTGATTGACATACAATGGTCAAAATATTACAAAATCAGCATCCATAATTCTTTGTGTGCTAATGAAGGGCTCAACCTAATCAAACCAATTCAATATGCAAATTTTCAAATATCTTCATCAGTTTAGATATCTTTCAGAACAAGCAAAATCAATTTATAACTTCTCTAAAATCATATTTGTAAGACCTGCAACCAAATCATTAATTGTCAGACATCTCTAAAACCCTAGCTTTGTGAATTTTAACCATTTGGGCTACTTTAAAATCAAAGTGTTAAAGTCCCAGCTCCCCAAAATCAATGCTCATATCAAGCCCAAAACATCAACTTACTTAGAACAAGGTTGTAAGTCCCGCAAGAAAATTTCTTTGGCATTTCTAAAAATAGGTTATAATTCCCAACTCTTAATCAAGTTAAACTGAGAATAAAATCAACCTAAATCCAAATACAATAAAATTATAGCTTTGGGTTGATGCGCTTATAAAGTGAGGTCACAAGACTCACCAATAGGTCGACTTAATATCAAAGTCACAGGTTCTAGCATCGAACATTCCTCAAATATAAGGACTATAAAACTTAACAATGCAACACATACATAGAGTTGTAAGCCTCACATCTTAAACCAAGTATCTATCAATCATTGAATACAAATAAAAGTAACAAATGACAAATGTTGGGCTCATATACACGACCATATACCTCAAGATGTATAAATCCATAACAAAACAAGATCGACAAAAAGTCACAAGCGTATTAGATAGATAAACTCCAACCAAGCAGCATAGAGTTGCAATATTTTATTCGATTATTATTATTATTATTAACAATATTTTATTTTTTATATTAGTTATTTATTTTGTTTATTTAACTTAAAGTTATTACAATCTCCCCTCCTTATAAAAAATTTGCCCTTGAAATTTGAAAAGGTTTGATATAAAAGTAAACATGCCTCAAATAGAAAGCTAAAGATATCTTCCTCGCATATTAGCAACTTTCTTCCAAATAGTATCATTCTCCAATCCGTGCTTCTATAAAATCTTAACAAATAGAATCTCTATATTACAAAGCTTCTTAACATCATATTCTAGAATCATGGCAGGCTATTCTATATAAGTCAAATCAAACTATTTATCAATAGAGTTTGCTATAATTCTACTTACTTCATTTGCAAATATTCTTTTTAAGTGAAAAAATGTGAAGAGCATTATGCACTCCCTCCATATGAGCTGATAGAGCTAATCTATAAGTCACGTTTCTAATCATTTCCACATATTCATAGGAGCCTTCATATTTAGGACTCAATTTTTTTGTCTTTCCAAATCTTTGTGCACCCTTCATATGTCTAACTTTAATAAAAACAAACTCTTCATCATCAAATTCAATATATATTGCTTAGAATTATAGTATTTCCTCTGGCTAACATGCATTGCCTTTGATCTATCTCTGATCAGTCTAATCTCTTTAATAACACCACCGATCAAGTCAGCTCCGATGATCTTTCTTTCACTTGTTTAAGCCTAACATGTGTAATGCACTTTCCTCCATACAAAGCTTTATATGGAGTCATATCAACATTAGTCTAATAATTGTTATTGTAAGTAAACTCCACAAAAGGTATACATATGTGATTCTCATCCTTTACCAAAGTCAAAGACACAAAACGTTAGTAGATCCTCCAAAGTTTGAATGATCCTTTCTGACTGATCATTTGTTTAAAGATGAATAGTTATACTAAAAATCAATCATGTGCCCAAAACATTCTTAGTCTTCTTCCACAACCTGGAAGTAAATATGGCATCTCTGCCAAAGATAATAGACTTTGACACTCCATACAATTTTTTAATTTGATCTACATATCATTTGGCTGATCTATCAACTGGATCTGTATGTCTAATGGACAAGAAATTGGCAAACTTGGTCAATCTGTCAACAATTACCTAAATAACATCACGACCCTGTTGCGCCCCAGGCAATCTAATTACAAAGTCCATAGCAATCTCCTCTCATTTCCACTCTGAAATCAGTAAATGTTGTAATTGACCTCCAGGACACTGATATTATGCCTTCACTAGCTGAAATGTAGAACATTTAACCACCAATTCTACAACACTCCTCTTCAATCCTAGTCAACAAATTGTATCTTTAAACTCCTGATATATTTAATTACTCTTTGGGTGAATATTATAGTAATGTAAGTGTGCTTCTAAAATATTCCGTATCAAATTATCAACATTTGGAACATAAAATATTTCAAAAAGTCATCCAAATCTAACACATACTTTTCTAAATTGTCTGCCTTAACCTGCACTAGGATTTTTTGAACACTGTTATCTCTGAATGATGAATCATTGATTTTTTCTTTCAAAGTGTACTGCACAATCAACTGATTTAATTGAATCATATTTTCATCTATAATTAATTACAAATTGATTCAGATTCTTTAAATCTTTAACTAACTGCTTCTGGTGAGTAAATAAATAGTTCGAATTACTTGAAGTCTTCCTATTCAGTGCATCTGCCACCATATTTGCCTTTCACGGATGGAACTGAATATCCAAATCAGAATCTTTAACAAACTTCAACCATCTCTAACTGGGATTCAATTTTAAGTAAAAATATGCGTTAAACTCTGAAGACCTGAAAATACCTAACCCCCCACCAATAGTGCCTCCATATCTTAAGTGCAAACACAGCTGCTGCAAGCTTCAAATATTATGTGGGATAATTTTTTTCATGTCTTCAATTACTTTGAAGCATAGATAATGACCCTTCTATGTTGCATAAGTACAAAAACAAAACCCTTTAAAGATGCATCGCTAAAAATTTGAAACTCATATGATCCCGGAGGAATAACTAATACTGGAGAAATTATTAAACAAGGATTCAACATCTAAAAAACCTCTTCAAAATGATAAGTCCCATCAAACTTCACTGTATTTTGAGTTAATCTGAATAATGAAATATTAATATTTGAAAATATCTCTACAAATCACCTGTAATAACTGACCAACTTTAAGAAAACTCCTGACCTCAGTAACAGTAGGTTTTGCCTAATATGCAAACTCCTCAATCTTATTATAATCGATGATATATCATCTCACTGATTATATGCCTAAGAAAAGCCACATTTTTTAAGTTAAAATTCACGTTTAGAAAATTTGACATATTATATTCTTTTTCAAAACTTACGATACAACATGCAAATGATATGTATGGTTGACTTCATTTCTAAAATATACCAGGATATCGTCTATAAAGACAATCCCAAAAACATCCAAAAACTGTCTGCAGTCACTGCTCGTGAGATTCATAAAAATTGTCGGAGCATTAATCGGTCCAAATCGCATCACCACAAATTCTTAGTACTCATATGTGGTCCTAAACGCCATCTTTGTTATATCTTCTTTCCGTAATCCTCAACCGGTGATAGTCTGCCCTTAGATTAATTTTTGAAAATATAGAAGTCCATTCCAATTGATCAAAGAGGTCATCAATCATCAGTAATGGGAATTTGTTTTTAATTGTGAGTTTATTCGACTCGTTGTAGTCAATACAAATTCTCAAGCTATCATCCTATTTCACGAATAATAATGGAGCACCCCAAGCTGAAACGTTAGGCCTGATGATTTGCTTATCTAGTAATTCCTGCAACTGACTTTCAACTCATGTTACGCTTTAATTATCATTTTGTAGAGTGTCTTTGATACAAGCTTAGAACCTGACAAGAGCTCAATAGTAAAATCAATCTCTGGCACTGTTGGTAACCTTGGTAAATCATCAAGAAAATTTTCTAGATATTATCTTACCATTGGAATATCACCCAAAGTGTTCACTTAAAGATATATGTTTCCTAAGCATGAAAACCTTAATTTTTATGATTTAATAATTTGAAAGCTTTCAACATGTAATTATCATGGATGCCAACCCTCTATCACCCCAAAATTTAACTTTTGACTCCCCATGTATATTTATTTTAAGACTTTTTATTGCAATTAATTGTGATAGTTTTTTAGACAATCAATTCATCCATAAAATTACTTCAAATTCCACTAAGGGTAACACAATCAGTCATGCATCAAAATCCTTTTCACAAATCATTGCTTTACCTCACATAATAGATTGACTTCCATAGAAGTATCATTTGATATTTTAACAGATAATATCACAACCATTTAAGGTGTTATTTAACTGCATCACTTTAACAAATTCCTTAATTATAAAAGAATGTGATGTTCCTGAATCAAATAATGCTCTATTGGTCCATTCTGAAAATATATAAAACATATCATTAAGACTATTTCATTGAATATTTAGGCTTGACTTATTAATGCTTTTAAATTCTTAAATGATGTAATTAATGACATGATATGATATGAATTAAATTATGATTAATGATGTAATAGGCTAAAAATTATTAAACGTAAAACTTACATGTGATAACTTTAAGAAAGTCCTTAACTTCCTGCTGCGAAAGTGCGTAAATCCTAAGCTGATTATTGTATTGGGTCTGATCAGGATTTGATACTGATCTTGAAAATTCAGTTGTCATCTGATCTAACTAAAAATAATTTGTTTTTAGTGCATGTTTTATAAGCATTTTATGTATATTTTTGATAATATTGCATTTTAAATAAAATTATTTTGCATGTTTTTTGTTTCAGGTACATGAAATGTCCATTTAGTGAAAATAAGGGTAAAATAGAGCAAAATTAAAGATTTTTGTGTGTGCTATAGTGCCACTCATTGGCGCCATATACAAGTAAGATGGGCGCTATAACGCCATTAACTACCTTTCTAGAAGATCCATTGAATTTGGTCAAATTTTGGAGGGGTGTTTGAAGCAACCCTTGATTATTTTCTGTTTTCTATTAAATGAAAAATTTGACCGAATTTAGAAACCTTTTGGAGTCTCAAAACTTCAAGCGGGTGGCAATAGTGAATTAGGTTTTTCATATTTTGTGTTTAAGTGTAATTTTGAGAGTGTTTTAGTGTGAAAAAGTTTGGAGATTGCTTAAAGGAAACTCCAGAAGTTTACTTTGGGAGAAGATATAAGGTACTTTATATTTGTGTTTAAGTTTTTGTTGTAAGACTTAAATTTTAATGCAAATGTTTTGTTTTTATTTAATCTCCATAAATTCTGAGTAGTTCCCTTTCTTTCCCCTTGCATATGGGACTTAATCTTGTGGAATGAGAATGATTTAAAGATTTCTTTTTACTCTTAAAAATTGTGATGGTATTTTCACAAAATCTTCATTTATTTTACAAACTGACCACTTGTGAGGTTAAAATCCGTTGAAAAACATAATGACTTGGAAGGGCTATGATTGCACCTAACTAGTGGATACCACATTTCATTATAGGTAGAGCCATGACGATCACTTAAGGGGGAGTGCAAATAAATAGAGGGATAAGTTTTGATGGACGTAGAATTGATTAGTTCTAGAGTGAGAGACTAAATTCTCATCAATTTGGCTTAAGTTTTAATACTCTTACGTTGGGATTCAGCCATCATAGTGGCATAGACTTAGGGGCATCTAAAGGTAAGAGGCTAGATAGTTCTAATGCAGAATCTTGATGTTAAGGAATCGGTCTTAAGTTAACCAATGTTCTTTGCTAGCACTGGGAGGGGGTAAAGAATAAGGTATGCTTCTATTTGTCACAATACATAAATTTTGTCTTAAATCACTTGAATCATACATAGGTTAAAATCTCTTTGCAAGGGAAAAGATTTTCCATAATATCCAAAATTGCTGTTATATTTTATTAAGTTTTTGCATTTAATTGTTACTCTTTTCAACTATTTAGTAGTAATTTTTGGTAAACATAACATCTTTGTCCTCTTTTCTGTTTAATTTGCAATTTAAATAGAAATTTTGTAAGTTGATTTTAAGAGCTACCACTTTCTTCATGGGATCGATCTGGGATTTTTAAGGAAAATATCATATTACTTGAAACGATACGTATACTTGCGTAGTACTCCTAGTGTGAAAATTTATTATATAATTCATAAATCATTACATTCGTTTATACTCGCCGCTGGAAATAATTCAAGACATTTTCTGACAAAATTTTGGAGATTAAAAATACACGTAATTGGGGGTCAAGTCAAGTTTTAGGTGCCATTGCCGGGGATTGCGACGGAACTTTTGACTTACAATTTTATTTGAATTGTAAATTTAAAAATTAGAAAATTTTAAAAAATTTGAAAACTTAGGAAAAAAAATTAAAAATTAAAAATTCAAAAAGATATATTTTCATTTTTGGTGTGCTACTTTATTTTCTGCAATTTTTTTATATTGTTTATGCGTAGTCCTGGATCTAAAAATTTAGTGCCTTACAATTCTAAATTTAAACGAACTATTAGAAAAAAATCAAAAATAAGGAAAACTACATAATTCTCAAGAAATGACTAACACATCGTAAAATAATAAAGAAATTGAAACTGCTAAAAATGAACATCATAAATTTAAAATACTTTTAAAGGATTATGCAAACTCTACAGTAGATGAAATTCATTTAGGCATTGAAACTCCTGTTGTAGAAACTAACTCATTTGAATTTAAACCTTATATTATACAAATGGTATAAAATAATCAGTTTGGAAGAACATCATCTGAGGATCCCAATTTACATTTAGCTAGCTTTTTAAAACTATGTGTTATATTTAAATATGATGGCGTATCAAATGATGCCGTTAGACTTAGGCTTTTTCCTTTTTCATTAAGGGATAAAGCTAAGATGCGGTTAAATTTGTTAGCACCTAGATCTATGAGAACTTTAGGAGATTTAACTCAAAATATTTTGGTTAAGTATTTTCCACCTTAAAAAACTGCTAAGTTTAGAAATGATATTACTTATTTTAATTAGTATGAAGGAGAGTCTATATATGAAGTTTAAGAAAGATTTAAGGAACTCCTTAGAAAGTGTCCACATCATGTTTTACCAAACTGGTTAATCATTCAAACTTCTATAATGGGTTAGTAGGATCCCTTATATCTATTATAAATGTTAATGTTGGGCTTTCATTAATTTCTAAAGCCTTTGATAAAGCTTATTTATTAATTAAGAAAATGACTACAAATAATTTTCAATGGTCTTCTGATAGAATAAATTCTAAGAAAGTAGTCAGTATTCATGATAATGATGCTATTTCAATGATTGCATGTCATGTTGCTGCATTGTCCAAGAAGATAGACCAAATTGCAATGAATTTTTCTCCGACACAACAAATGGTTGAAGAAACTTCATTAGGACAAATGATTGATTATCATACTTCATTGGAAACAATAAAAGCTATGAACATACCCAATAACTCATATTTCATTTATTACAGCCCAGGTTGAAAAAATCATTCTAACTTTAATTGGAACAACAATCCTAGTAGTGGAAGTCAACAATGGGGTAATGCTCAAGTAAACGAATTAGGAAATTAGAACAATCAGGGTAATGCTAATTTTAGACCTACTTATCCTTCTGGATTTAATCAACAAGTAAAGGAGAAGAAGTTATCTATAGAAGAAGTGGTGTTGTAGATTGATAATCATTTACAAAGTCAAAGTGCTGCAACTAGAAATATGGAGAATCAACTGGGACAAATTGCTAACACACTTAGCAATAGGTCTCAGGAAACACTTCCTAGTAATGTAGAGATCAATCTTAAAGATAAAAGTAAAGAGCCGGAGCAAGTTAAAGCAGTCTAACTAAGGAGTGGAAATGAATTAAATGTTGCAGTTCAAAAAGAGATTGAAGTTGAGAAAGAAGTTGAAGAAACTGAGAGACCTGAAGAAATTATTCCTAAGGAAGCAGAAACACCTAACTCTCCAACTAAAGATTAATTTAGAAAGACCCCACAACCTTTTCCACAAAGACTTAAACAACAAATATTGGATAAAAAATTTTCAAAATTTTTTGAAATATTCAAGAAGCTTACAATTAATATCTTTTTTTGTTGAAGCTTTGGAACATATGTCAAGTTATGTCAAATTTATGAAAAAATTTTAAATAAAATAAGAAAATTTGTAGATAATGAGACTGTTGCACTTAGTGAATAATGTAGTGCAATAATTCAGAAAAAGCTTCCTCGAAAGCTCAAAGATTCGGATAGCTTTACCATACCTTGTGCAATTGAAGAAAAAAGTTGTGGAAAAACTTTATGTGATTTGTGAGCAAGCATTAACCTTATGCCACTATCTATATTCAAAAGGTAAAGTTTCAGAGATATTTCTCCCACTACTGTAACCTTACAATTAGCGGATCCATCTATCACTTATCCTAAAGGGGTTATAGATGATGTGCTGGTTAAAGTGGATAAATTTATCTTCCATGTTGATTTTATTGTATTAGATATGGAAAAAAATAAAGAAATTCCTATTATTTTGGGAAGACATTTCATTGCTACCGAGCGAGCCATGATAGATGTGCAAAAAGAGGAAATACCCATGAGAGTGAGTGATCAGGTACGTTAATCATTTTCAAAACAGATCAGAAGTCATATTTAATAAAAAAGATGAAGTCATTTCAGAAGAGAAAGAACAAGAAGCTGAGACTGAATGAGATTTTGAAGATGAATCAAGTGAGATAATTACTGAGAATTCAAATAATGTCCAGGAAAAATATGAAATTTTAGATCTACTGAAATTAGTATACATTTGATTCCATCTATTGAAAAACCTTTCGAACTTGAGATGAATGTTTTACTTACTTATCTAAAGTATGCATATTTGGGGAACTCATCTACGTTACTAGTTATTATATCTTGAGATTTAACTGCAAAATAAGAAGAAAATTTATTTCAAATATTAAAAATCATAAAAAAGCCTTTGGATGGACATTAGCTGCCTAAGGCTAATCCTTAAAGGAGATTGAATCCTATAATGAAGAAAGTAGTTAAGAAAAAAATTTTAAAGTGGTTGAATGCTGGGATTATTTATCCAATTTCAGATAGTTCTTGAGTTAATCATATTCAATGTGTTCCTAAGAAAGGATGAGTGACTGTGGTTGAAAATGAAAGGAATGAATTAATTCCGAAAAGGCAAGTTACTGAATGACAAATCTATATTGATTATAGAAAATTAAATACCGCCACTAGAAAAAATCATTTTCCTTTATATTTTATGGACCAAATGTTGGATAGATTAAAAAGACACTGTTATTTTTGCTTTTTGAATGGATATTCTGGATACCACTAAATAATTATTGCTCCTAAGGATCAAGAGAAAACAATTTTTACAAGTCCTTATGAAATTTTTCCTTTTAGAAGAATGTCATTTGGATTATGTAATGCCCCTAAAACTTTTCAAAGATGTATGATGTCAATTTTATATGATTTAATTAAAAAAATGAATTGAAACTTTTATGGATGATTTCTCAGTTTTTGGAGCTTTTTTCAATTTATGTTTAGATCATTTAGCAAGAGTTCTAAAACGCTGTAAAGAAACAAACTTTATTCTCAACTGGAAAAAATATCAATTTATGGTTGCAGGAGGAATAGTGTTAGGGCATAAAATTTCTGAAAAAGACATGAAAGTTGATGCAGCAAAAATTCAAGTTATTGTTGAATTGCCACCTTCTACAAGTGTGAAGGAAATAAGAAGTTTTCTAGGACATGTTGGTTTCTACAAACGTTATATTAAAAATTTTCAAAAATTTCTAAGCCTTTATGTCAACTTTTAGAAAAAGATGCCAACTTTGATTTTAATGATGAATGTCTATATGTCTTTAACTTATTAAAAGAGAAATTAATCACTAAATCTATTATTGTTTCACCTGATTGGACAAAACCTATTGAATTAATGTGTGATGCTAGTAATTATGCTATAGGGATTGTTTTAGGACAAAGATATGACAAAACGTTCAAGATGATATATTATGCTAGTGAAACCCTTAATGAGGCTCAAATTAATTACACTACCACTGAAAATGAATTATTATCTATAGTGTTTGCTTTTGATAAATTAAGATCTTATCTCAATAGAATCAAATGTATTGTGCATACTGATCATTTTGCTATAAAGTATTTAATGATGAAAAATGATGCAAAACAACGATTAATTAGATGGGTTATTCTAATGCAAGAATTTGATTTTCAAGTTCTGGATATGAAGGGTACTGATAATCAAATAGCTGATCGTCTATCAAGGCTTAAACAGGAAAATGAAAAATATTTAAATAATAAAATTAATGAGAACTCTTATGATGAACAATTATATGAGATTAATGAATGATGAATTCTGCGATATTCTGATAAATTCAGATCTTATCTTAATGGAATCAAATGTATTATGCATACTGATCATTCTACTATAAAGTATTTAATGATGAAAAATGATGTAAAACAACGATTAATTAGATGGGTTATTCTAATGCAAGAATTTGATTTTCAAGTTCTGGATAGGAAGGGCACCGATAATCAAATAGCTGATCATCTATCAAGGCTTGAGCAAGAAAATGGAAAAGATTTAAATAATAAAATAATCAAATAGCTGATCATCTATCAAGGCATGATCAGAAAATTCTGAAAAAACATTTTAAGCCTGGGCAAGAAGTATTATTTTATAATTCAAGATTAAAATTATCTCCAGGAAAACTTAAATCAGGTGGTCAGAACCATTTATTGTGGTAAGAGCATATCCATATGGAGCTGTTGATATTGAAGATCCAAAAACTGTGAGAGTAATCAAAGTAAATGAACATAGATTAAAAACTTACATAAGTGGAGAAGGTCCTGCATTTGAAGTGATCCTAATGTTGGGTCAAACCTGATTAAAACATTGGTTATGTCAAAGTGACGACGTTAAACCAAATGCTTTATGTGAGACAACACATAGTTTTCAGTGTGATTTAGATGTGAATTGCTGTTGTGATGAGTTTTATATAGTGATTGTGATTCTTATATAATTTTATTGGCACAAAACATTATTATATTAAAGGATTTGAAGTGTGGATAAAAAAATTGAGAATTGAATATGTTGGTTTGGCGCTATAGCGCCAGATCTGGTGTTATAGCGCCACAGTTCGAATAACTACTTTAAACCGCCAAAAAATTCGTATTCTTTTTTCTTCCTCTATATAAAACTGCCTAGGATGTGATTTGAAGTATCTCTACGACATTCCTAAGTATTTTAAAGAAACTTGAGAGTGAGAATTTCATTACTATAGAGAGATCATGGAGAGTAATGACAATGAGAGATTGGAAGATAAGAAGTTGGTGCATAAGGATGCTCAAACCTATTTCAATGGATATCTTGCATTAAGTCTGGAGCGACTCATGGACAAGCTTGAGAAGATTGAAGGTGAGATTTCTCTTCTGCATACAAAGTTTGAAAAGTTATTCCACCAATACGAGCATATGGATTAGCAGTTGAAACTACAATTCAATAGTTTGACTTGTTTCCAAGATACTCAAGTGACTATGTATAACACCAACAAGTGGATTGACTAAATACAACAACTTAATAAAAATTGTGATAGTGTTTTCACTGAATCTTCATTTACTTACAAATTGGCCACCTGTAAGATTAAAATTCATTGAGAAACATAATGACTTGAGAGGGATATGATTTTACTGAACTAGTGGATACCACACTTTATTCTAGGCAAATTCATGGTGATCATCTAAGGGGGAGTGCAAATAAATAGGGAGATAAGTTTTGATGGGCGTAGAATTAATTCGTTCTACAGTAACAGGCTAGATTCATATCAAATTAGTTTAAGATTTAGTACCCTGACGCTCGGATTCGACCATCAATGTGGCATAAGCTTAGGGGCATCTAGAGGTGAGAGGCTAGATAGTTCTAATGCAGAATCAAAATGTTAAGGAATCGACCTTAAGTTAGCCAATGTTTTTTGCTAGCACCGGGAGGGGGTAAAGAATAATGTATGCTTCTATTTGTCATAATACATCAATTTTGTCTTAAATCACTTGAATCATACATAGGTTAAAATCTCTTAGCAAAGGGAAAGATTTTCCATAATATCCAAACTCGCTGTTATATTTATTAAGTTGTTGTATTTAGTTGTTACTTTCTTTTTAACTTTTTAGTAATAATTTTTAGTAACCATATAATTTTAGACCTCTTATTTATTTAATTCACAATTTAATTAGAAATTTTTTAAGTTGATTTTAAGAGTTGCCGCTTTTCTCATAGGATCGATACTGGAGTTTTAAAGGAAAATCCAATATAACTTGAAACGATACGTTTACTTACGTAATACCTCTAGTGTGAAAATTTATTATATAATTCATAAACCATTACATTTGTTCACACTAGCCTCTAGATATAATTTGAGACATATTTTTAGCAAAATTTTTAAGATTAAAAATACATATAATTGCGGGTCGGGTCATCATCGACCAACCAAAGCTCCCTAGAGGTGGTGCAACATTGCCCCTAGAATATGTTGGAGCCCTCTGCCCTAATCTATGGCAATTCCTTATATGTCATGGTTGGTGGCACAAAAAACAAGTGTTGGATCCAAAAGACATTCACCCTTGTGAGACCTCTCACACTTGTCAAACTTTTTGGCCTCAGTTTAGCTGCTAACACTACTGGATGTGGCCTTCTTAGCGCTAGTACTTTTTGACTGAAAGGATTACTACCCTCATAGTCCAGTGAAACCCTAAATCTCTGAATTTCTCTTCTGAAAGTCCTTCCTCCTAAGTGTAGCTTCTAAAGCCAGCTCAATCCTCCTGACCCTCTCCACCAAAATAGAATAATCATCGATCCCACGAGGCAACTGTTTTTGTCTAGTCATATCCTTCAGCCCAGTAAAATCGAGCTATCACTCTGTACCAACTGGATAAATTAGTCTTGCATCTATCTTCTGACTAATTGTGGTATGAACCAAACTCTAAAAGTTACCGCAAAGTCAACCCACTAAACCAAGTGGCTGACTCTACCTATTAAATTTTACTAGCAACTATCCTCGCCACCATCTCTCCGCTTCTTCCTTTATAAAAAAATTAACCAATGTAACCCTTCTCTATAGAAGAAAAGATAATCATCTAAAATCTTCTCCACTCTCAGCAGCTAATTTTTAGCATTCACTAAACTTCCTCCTCTTAAAAAGAGATGTAGCATCATATCCTAAAATAACTTTAAATATTTGTTCATTGGGCCTCTCTCACTAGAACTAGATTGAGTTTAAGAGTTCTTATCTGAGTTACTGGACATTAGTTTGAGAGTTCTTAATTACCAAAGTTATTGTAATCATTATCTTCACAAAAGTATGTGTTCACTGCAATCTGTGGAGTTGCGTCAATTTCTGTCAAATCATCCATAGTTTCTTCCCCTTGATTTTTCATATTTATGAAATAATATAAGAAAGATTATAATTAGACACAATTTAACTTTTAATTAAAATTATTTATTAATTGAATTAATCAACATAATGGTTCTTTTTTATCAAGATTCAAATCTAATTTATCTGATGCCACTTTTGTGACGATCCAACCTGATAGCTTAGCACTACTTAAGTCAGGAATTATGGTCGGAGAGTATTATCATATCATCCACTTTACACAGATTTTTATGATCTTCAATTTATAAAAGAAACACTAAAAAATCACAAAATACATTACACAAAATTTAAATAATCTAAAATTATAACATAATCTACATTTAAAAAAATCTCAAACCAATACAATAATATCACTACTGAGAAGTAAACAATACAATAATTACAACCACAACACAATAAAATACATATTGAAAGCAGTCCTTTTTCTTTAAATTTTATCTCATCTGTAAATTATATCAATCTAATATTTTTCTAAAAACAATCATTAATTTTCAAGAATAAGGATGTGTTTAGGGCAGCTGTTGCTTTTTGAAGAAACAACTTCATAAATGTTGTCAGAAAGTTATTGTTGGATTAGCTAGACTGTTTGGGTAATCTGGTGGGTAATCTGATGTGGTACAGTTGTTTCTGATGAAAAAAGATTTATACCCTTGTATACGTAGTTTATCTGAATAACTGTGGTTTTCAAAATAATTTCAGTAGAAAAACAAAAACATGTCTAGCAATATAGAAAACACACCAAGAGTCTAAATTTTTCCAATACATCAGTTTTGAGCAATTATTTCATGCATTAAAAGAACGTAATAAGAATTTAAAAAATAACCAACAAGCCTATAGTTAAGTTTGCCTTCAAGTTCATACAATCAAGTGGAGGTTGCAGGGCGCTTCGAATAGCTTGTATCTCTTTGCTCACTCTCCTCTGGTGCTTCCTTTAGACTTCATTGAAATGAGCATATTTGGACTCATCTAAATTTTTGGTGGGGTACTGTGATGTAGCTCAGATATAGGTGCCTATAGCCACAACACCATGAGCATAATATCGAGCTTCTCCTTTAGCTCCACTATGTCTAATTTTTTTTTGCATTGGGTAAGATCTACAATTGATAAGTTTGCAGTTTAATGAAATCACATTTCAATAAAATCACAGTTCAATAAAATATTTTATACTTGCTAAATTTTTTTCTCTTCAACACTCTTCTGGAGCATCCACTATTTTCTGAACATGGTCCCAGCCTAGTCCAGTTGCCCCTCTCTTCAACATCTTCCAATTTTTTTTTCAGGTGATCTCATTTGTTTTTCAACTGAATTTTGTCACACAATCTTCCTATTTTTTCATGAAAATTTTTTGTGATGTTTTGCTAGTCTTCCTTGTTGAAGTGTGTGGTTTGTCCATTAACAATTTCAATCTCTCTCAAATAAAAATCACAGAATATGATCTTTGTAGCCCTATCCCAAAATGCTGATATCACAAATTCATTTTGTTTACCTATATGATGTATCATGCAATTAAAACATTTGGACAAAGAAATATTATTTAACAATTAAAAAATAAGTATAAAAACTAAAATAAAATTTGGTAAAAAAATAAGGTATTTGAATTAGAGTTCAGTGAGATTAATTTATTAAAGAAGGTCTCATTCAGGATCACCAATTATATCATACAAGATATAAGATCACATAGTATCTGTGATTAACAGTG
>JXCR01117204.1:0-31809 GCA_002079205.1 Phalaenopsis hybrid cultivar
ATTTTTGAAGTTATTTTTGGAATTTATAAAATTTGTAGAATGAAACCAAGAATGAAGAGGAGTAAAGGAAAAAGCCCATTCGATTAGAACAAATTTGTTAGTTCAAAGTCTCAAGGTTTATATAGTGATGCTCTACAGTCATCAAAATTAATTCTGGAGCGATGTTTTAGAAATCCGGGTGGAGATGTTGAAGATTTAATTGTTTGTCGACAGTGGGAATAATTATGTTGTTTCTCTACTGTCACAATGATTTCTGCTGTGAGAAAGTTCTATGCTAATCTCCCTGAAGCTGAAGACAATCGAGTTATGGTTCAAGGAAAGTTGGTACCTTTTTCTCCAGAGCTAATCAACTTGTTTTACCATTTACCATCAGATACTTTATGTTTTTATGCAAATTATAGTCCTACTGAAGCGGAGTTAGACGAGATTATTTCATACTTGACTATTGGGAGAGGACTTTGGAAGATTACCAATGGGAGGAGAGTAAATTTCCCGACTTCAATGTTATGTGTACCTTCAAAGGTCTGACACTATTTCATTTCTGCTCGTCTGCTTTCGACCAATCATCTCAGTCAAGTGCCCAGAGAAAGAGCGACGTTGAACTATTGTATTCAAGAGGGAAATCTAATCAACGTTGCATCTTTGATCTGTCATACCATCATCAATTTTGCTATAGCTGTTACAACTGTAGGTGTGGGATTTGCTTCCTTGATCTTTTATTTGTGTGAGCAGGCTGGGGTTAAATATGATAGTTGGGAGGAAGTTATGTTACTTCTAAACCCCATCATGAAGGTGAATGTGAAGACTTATTCTGAGCATTCAATTTTTGGCTGGAGAGGAGGATTTTCTAGGATCTTGGAATGGAAACGTTTGATGCATCTACCTTTGCTGCTTCTTCATCTAAACCATCTACTTCACCTGCTTCTACATCTCGAGGTGAATCTATTGATACCCGAGATCAGTTATTGCAGAAGATGATGGATAATATCAATTTTATCGCTGATAAGGTAAAAAATTTAGAGCATTTTGCAAATCATACTAATAGTTATAATAAAAGAAAGAGTGATTATGAAGAGAAATTCCACTCATCTTTGGAGAGCCTGATAAGAGGTGAACCAGGGGTGCAATTCCCTCCATATCCTCAATATCCTAATTTTGAGCCTGCAAAAAAGTGGTATAGCGGTGATTTTGAGGATGAACAGTAGAGCTTAGAGATTCATTTTACGATTGTAATATGATATGAACTATGTGGTATGGGCTTGCTACATTTGCATCTATGTTTTTTTTTTTGGACTATGTTGTGTTTTGGACTTTTATGTTTTATTGTTATTAAGACATTTGTGGTAGTTAGTATTTTATTTTTTAATTTTAGGGTAGTAACCGTTGTTTTGTGTTTAGTTTGTGATTTAGTTAGTTTAGAACTTAACTAAATTTCATATCTCTTATAAAGTAGAAAATCTTGCTAACTTAGATCTTAAACTTGAAATTCAGAAACTTCTACCCTTTATTTTTCCTTTATGATNGTCAACAGTTCAGTTGTTGCTGCTATTATTGATATTTGCTTTATGTGAGCAGGCTGGAGTAAAGTATGATAGTTGGGAGGAAGTTCTGTTGCCTTTGAAGCCCATTATGAAAGTAAATGTGAAGACTTCTTTGGAGCATTCAATTTTTGGCTAGAGAGGTGGATTTTTCAGGAGCTTTGGATTAGAGATGTCTGCTGCATCTACCTCTGCTACATCTTCATCAAGACCATCTGCTTCACTTGCTTCTACATCTCGAGGTGAGTCAACTGAGACTCAAGAGCAGTTATTATAGAAGATGATGACTCATATCCACTTTACCGCTGATAATGTTCAAAATCTAGAACATTTTGCTGAGCATACAAATAGGTATAATAGGAGAAAGAGTGACTTTGAGGAGAAATATACCCAGCTCTGGAGGGCCTAATTAGAGGTGACCCTGGAGTAGTATTTCCTCAATATCCTCATTATCCTGACTATGAGCCTAAAGAAAAATGGTATAGTGGAGATTCTGAGAGTGGAGAGGAGTAGAGATGAGAGATGATGTGTTGGACTTGATTTGGTTTGATGTATTGTTAAGTTTGTGTTTTGTTATGGACTCTGTGATGTAGTACTACTACAGATGCTATTATGTGATGTTGTGGATTATGTTTTATGTTATGTTTTGATTTTTTATGTTATATTGTTGTTTTGATTGTGTTAGATAGTATTTTTTTTTTAAAATTTTAGGGTAGTAACTGTTTTTGTTTTTAGTACTTTAGATTGGTTAGCTTAGAACTTAACTTAATTCCATGTCTTTTTTTTTAAGTTAAAAATCTTGCTAGCTTAGATCTTAATTTTAAAATTCAGAAACTGCTACCTTGTATTTTTCTTTTATCATGTTAGTGTGTTGTTTTCTTTTATACCCACTGTTTAGAAGTCTATTGATCTCTACATGTTAAACTAAACTAAAAATGTTATAAAATTTGATCAAAATTAATTTTACTTTTGTCTTTAGTTTTATACTAGTATAATAAGAATGTAAAAAATCTTGTTAGCATGTTATTTCAATTTTCATTAATGCCTATATAATTATCTGATGCTAAACTGTTTAATCTGTTAAAAAAAATAAAGTTTGGGGGAGGGATGAAAAAAGTTTTCAAAACTTGAATTTTATTTGTTCTCAAATAAACTACAAATGAATATGAATTTTAAAAGAAAAATTGATTACGTATATCAAGTTATATTATGGAAGTAAAATTTGATTTTAGAAATGAGTAAGAAAATTTAGTTAAAATTTTAAGTAATGANCTTTATGATGTTTGCAAGTTTGTCTTTATGTTAAGACTACAATGTCATTAGTGTGTATGTTTGCTTTTATGTTTATACCCACTATTTAGAAGTTTATTGAATCTCTACATGTTAAAGTAAAATGAAAATATAGAAAATTTGATCAAAAATTAATTTTACTCCTATTTTTAGTTTTATACTTGTATCATTAGAGTTTAAAAATTCTTGTTAGTATGTTATTTTAAATTGTTTTAGTTTTATACTGGTATCATTAGGGTTTAAAATTCCTGTTAGCATGTTATTTTTAAATTTTTATTCCTGTTAATATATATCTAATGCTAAACTATTTAATCTATTAAAAATTTAAGTTTGGGGGATGAAAAATATTTTAAAAAAACTGGAATTTTATTTGTTCTGAAATGTACTACAAGTGAATTTGATTTGAAAAGAAAAAAATTGATTATGTATATGAAGTTATATTGGGGAAGTNTTAAAATTTGATCAAAATTAATTTTACTTTTGTCTTTAGTTTTATACTAGTATAATTAGGATGTAAAAATTTCTGTTAGCATGTTATTTTAATTTTCATTCATGCCTATATAATTATCTGATGCTAAACTGTTTAATCTGTTAAAAAAAGTAAAGTTTGGGGGAGGGATGAAAAAAATTTTCAAAACTTGAACTTTCTTTATTCTCAAATAAACTACAAATGAATATGAATTTTAAAAGAAAAATTGATTACGTATATGAAGTTATATTAGGAAAGTAAAATTTGATTTTAGAAATGAGTAAGAAAATTTAGTTAATATTTTAAGTAATGAAGAAAAACTTGAAGTCAAAAATTTTTAGTATAGAAAATGATTAATATAAGTGACTATCTTTAGTAAGAAAAATTTTATTTTTGAAAAATTTAGATAATTTAGACTTTTATTTTTATTACTTAAATTTCTTTTATTAAAATGATTTTCAAAACTATTATTATTTTTATAAGTAAAAGTTTTATATCAAGACTTTACTTTAGGAAAGGAGAAGCGGAATTCAAAATCATTAAAGGTCTATCCAGATATAGTAATCCTTGCCTGAAAAACAAAANGGAAAATAAAAGAACTAAAATCTAAATTAAGAGAGCTTACAATATTTTTGAATTAGATAGGAACTCAAATTTTCATAGTTCTTAACATTTAAAATTTTCAAACTTTAAGTTGATCTCATTTACAAATTATTTTTTCTAAATTGGACTACAATATTTCTAAATCTAAATTTTAGTAACTCCTTAAGAAACTCATATACATATCATACATATTTGGTTTTTAAANGAAAAGAAAACAAAAAAGAAAGAAAAAAGAAAAGAAAAAGGAAAGAAAAAGAAAAAAAAAAGAGAAGAAGGAGAAGCTTGAGGATTAGTGCCTAATCAAAAATTGGTTCTACAATTGATCTTTTTAAAGTATAAGACTTGAGAAACTCTTAAGCTTATAGATATAATATAGTAAGTAAAATTACTTATAATGAAAATTTTTAAGTGGAGATAATAAAATAAGAAAATTGTAAATTTGGAAAATCTATAATACATTTCTGAGTTAGATAGAAACTCATATTTTCATCTTTCTTAACTTTAAGAATTTCTAAACTTTTAAGTTGGTCTCAATTACTGAATATTTTTTCTAAATTTGACTGCTATAGTTCTAAATCTAAATTTTATTAACTCCTAAAGAAACTTATATACATATCATACTTATGTAGTTTTTAAATATTGAAGTGTCACTTAAGGACAAGTAACATTTTAAGTTTGGGGGATTTTGATACACCTAAAATATATAGTTTTTTGACACATTTTTATACCAATTTTTGAGATATTGCACTTCCATTGAAGGTATTTTCTTGTTTTTCTTGCAGATACATATAAAAAGGTGAAAAATACTTAAACGAGTGAAAAATGATCAAATTTGGAGCAAAAATGTGAAAATTGTGCCAATGACGCCTAAGGTAAAGTCATTTTTTTTTTAATTTTGAAGAGGTTTTTGAGGCACCTATTGGCTTAATAGGTGGTTATAACCACCATGGACGAAAATTATCATGAAAGGATGTATCTCATGGGGAAATACATTGAATCTAGACATATTTTGAAGAATTTCCAAGGAACCTCTTGGAAAACTATAAAAGAAAGAAGAGAGGACTTTAAAAAGAGTGCTGAAAATACTTGGAAAATTTTGAAAGTTCATCAATTTGGGGAGTTAGTTCGGAGAGATTTTCAGGCACCACTTTTACTTGTATTTTATACTTTTTGTTATTTTATTTTGAGTGATTTTAAAGAGAATAGATTTAAAGGAATTTAAGAGTTTGGTGGAGAACTTGAGATAAGTTTTTATGTTTTTGCTTTGAGACTACTTTTGATTTTAATTGAGACCTGTTGTTGGTTTGACAATGATTTCTACTTTTCTACTAAAGTGTGGTTTTATTTTCTCCATGGATTCTGAGTATTTTTCTTTATCTTTTCTCTTAAAATGATTATTAATTAAGTTTTGGATGGGAATTATGGAGAGTATTGATCTTTAATGTTGGAAGAAGTTGTGATGATTTAAATCCATGCATTTCATTTACTTCTTGAATTGGCCAATCTAGATGTTAAAATTTGTTGTGAGAACATGTAAGAATCGGGCTGGTATTGTCTCAGTCAACAATTAGAAAGAATTACATGAAGTTTTATGAATGAGAATGTAGTTTATATGATTGAGTGCAAAAAAAAGAAAAATATTCAGTGAAGGGTGTAGAGTTAGAGGACTTTAAAGTGACAGGTTAAAGCCCCCAACTTGGTTTATTATTTAGTTTCTGATATGAGATGTTAGCCCTCAGGTGGAGGGAATCGAGGGAACTCTAGAGTGAGAACTAGTATCTTCCCTGCCTAGCCGGTCTTCAGAACTATTCAAACTTTAAATATCGAATGTTCTATATAACAACTCTAGTAAGGGTAAAGAATATTATTGCTTCTATTTGGCACAACACAATTTACATACTTCCATAACAGAATTCCTATACTTATTACTGATTTATGATAAGAAGAAAGATATTTTTCTTTTTAAGTGCTTTTCATCTACAAAACTCTAGTTATCTTTTTAAGTTGTTACTGTTTTATCAAAATATCAAAAATACCAAAAATATTTTAATTTTTATTACTGTAAAATATATTCAGTTTAAGTAATTATCTTTTAAAAACTAGAAAGTTTTCTAAAAGTGCATATTGTATAAATTCCATGTTGGTTCGATATTTAAGTCTTAATCAAAAAGTCCAATATTACTTGATAACGATACGTATACTTGCGTAGTATCCCAATATATATAAATTAAAAGTTAATTCTTATTTTTTTGTCGGATTAAGTTTTTGATTTCATTGAAAACTAAGGAAATATAAGTGAAATATGATCTGAATTTTTGTTGTACTTTACATATTAGTAGTATCAAGGGATCAATTTTAATTTGGTTGTATCCTAACATCCCATCCATAAAAGGAGAATACTGCTTGTGTGGATGCAATGTCTACCATCAGTTCTAGAATTGGTTGAGGAAATTTGTCCTTTAGCCAAGATTTTTTGAGATCTCTTAAGTCTACACAGACTCGAATTTGGCCATTTCCCTTTTTAACTGGTACTATGTTAGACAGCCATGTTGGATATTTTTCTTCTCAAATAAAATTGTCCACGATTAGTTTCTTAACTTCAGCAATGACTTATTTTTTCTATTTCAACACGCATCCTTCTTGTACCTTGTTTAAAAGTGATGGCAGTTTGGTATATCCCAAGTCAATGAACTGCAACTTCTGGAGTGAGTCCGGAAATTTCGTCATAATTGCAAGCAAAGCACTCTTTGTACTCTTTTAACAATTGAACTATTTCCATTGCCTCTATATCATTAAGGAAAGAGCTAATAAAGGTCAGTTTTGGTTTTTCTTCAGTCCCCAAATTTACTTCCTTCAGTTTGTCTATTGTTGATCTGATTTCTTCTTTAAATTTTGGTGGCGAATTATCGATTGGAATGTCATATGTTTGCTCAGAATCGAGTCTTTCGGTGACAACTAAGCAAAATTTTGTATCATCTAGAGGTTCTAGGGAACCGAACCTTATACCTTGTTTAGAATTGTGATTTTGTTTACTATTATTCCATAATTGTTCAGAAATATAACATTGGTTTAATGACCATTGTTTGGACATTAAACTATTTTGATTAAGTTTTTGAACGCATGGAGGGTAAAGCTCAAAAGGGATTTTTATTAATTTCATAAAAAATTATCTTCTAATTTTACATTTGTCTCACACTAGAAGAAGTTAAACCGAGCCAAAATTTTATAGGTTTCTTGTCTTCACTATGTACTTCTTTGAACTCTAAGTTCTCAATTTGTGATGAAGAAATTAGAGTTAGGGTCATAACGTTTACGTAGTGATTAATCTGTTCGTACATGGACACAATTTTTTTTTCTTTATCTTCATCTTTAAGAAATATCTTGAACTGAGGTTCTTTTAAGATTTTCATCATTGTCTTTTCTTTTTCCTTTTAGAGTCCAGACAAATCTTGAACTTTGGTGGTTTCTTCATGTCGATTGTTGGAGTTTCCCTTTCTCTTCCTCGTCCTCGACCTTGACCTCGACCTAGGGTACGAGTTTGATAAGAATTTTTATTCTCCACATATGTTGAAGAAAGATTCTTATCAACTTGCTTTCCTTTATTGTAATCTTTTTCTTCCATTTCCTATTTTTATCTTCTTCTTCTGAATTTATTATTGCCTCACTAGAGCATATCATTTTCTCTATTGGGGTATAGTATGCATCATCTTCATGTACACCAATTTTATGTACTAAGAATGGTTATAAATCCCCCATAATACAAAATTTCTATCCTTTCTGTAAATATTTGATACATTGATGTAATGAGGAAGGTACCATTCTGCGTTCATGGAGCCATGGTCGGCTCAGTAAGGCATTAAGAGGTGTCTCATAATCGATAACATGGAATTTTACCATTGTCACCAAATCTTATATTTTCAAAAGTAATGCTATTGATTCAACAACCTGTTTTCTTTATTGGTTGAATCCTCATAACAGCATTTTATCTCTCGTTAGTTGATGAGCTTTAATCCAAATATGCGAGAGTTCTCAAGTTCATAATATGTTAAGCAAGGCGCAAGGATAAATTAACACTCTTGCTAGTGTAGCATCGTTTATGTTTACTGTAATGTATAGTGGACGGTTATGTTCAGTTGTACTATGCAACAAGTCATTTTCAGAGAAGGTTATCTTGGTTTGTCCTTCTAATGAATAAGCCTCATTTGAAGAAACACTAGCGAGTTGAGCAAGAAAAAATTTAGGATCTAAGATGGCTTTTATCAGTGACTCCCTCATTTCTTTAGACAAAATAAGAGTGTCATAGTTGCTCGATTTTGCTGGTAATTTTCTTAAATGGGCTAATACATTATAATTCACATTTTTATAGGAGTTATCCTTGTTTTCTTCAAATAGCCATTCTTGTCTCAAAGGAATGAATTCTTTTGGTGCTATTATTTGTTTTTCATTTTCTTTAGGAGCCATTCTTGGAGGTAGAACTCCTCCACTTCGCAAGTTGATTTCAATTACTTCTTCTGGTATGTTGTTCGACTCTTTTGTTTCTGAATCATAGAGTTCCAATCTATGGAGATTGGTACTTCTCCTAATTTAAATGCAATAGCATCATCTTCATTTTCACTATTAATTAGATCGTCATTGTCTTGATTATCATTAGACTTTTCAGAATTTTATATGATTGGAGTATCATCTACGGGATCGAAATTGATTTGTTCATTTTTAGGAATGTCATTAGAAATAGTCAAGATGTAAATAGAACTAGAAGTATTATTATTCATAAAGAGAAAGTCATACAAAGTCAACAATCTGAGGGATTTGCTCCCTTCATCCAAGAAAACTACCCTAGAAGGATATGGAGAAGTGAGGGAAGTAGAAGGTACAAAAGCAATAGTTGTCCCTATGTCTAAAAGACCTCTAACCCTTTTCTTTTTATTTCTTTTCTCTTTTTTTTTTCTTTTCTGGAAGATTTCATTGTCATTGTTGAATTCGCCAAAGCTCCCTCAAGAGATTTTGCCATTAGAAGTATCTTCATTATTGTCATTGGTTGGAGTGTCGTTAGCAATATGTGTATATACTGTAATCATATTAATTAAACCTTATTTGGGTTCTTTTAGATATTCTTTCGGGATTACTATATTCTTATCTTTGAAGTTATGCTCTAACAAATCTTTGAAAATGAAACATTCCCCAATTTTGTATCACCGGGATTGTCCTTCATGTCAACTTCTCACGACCTTTTGGCGTCAGGTAATTTAAATTCCAGTACCTTCAACAGACTATGGATTATTTTTCCAATGGCTTCTGTCTTAAATGGATATTCTTTATTAATCCTTTCAGACATTGTTTTCTTGTTTATAGGTAATGACGTTGGTTGTTGAAATTGTAGCTTTGAAGACGACTGTGATGTTTGATACACATTCTATCGTTTCTTCTTTTGCTCGGGTTGCACTTGCTTTACTTGCTTAACCTTTTCTATCATTGTAGATTTCTTTTCAAATGTTTGAACTGGCTTTTTCTTTTCTTTCTTTTTTGATGTATTTATTTGCTTAGCTTCCCCAGAAGATTGGCACCTTTATAGAGTAATTTTTGAAATGTTTGTATTATGAATCCCTTGAGCATAAATGCTATAGAACCATGGATATTTTTAAGGATAATTTTAACCACATGTAGTTCCTAGAGTTGTGGTTCACATTTCATGTTGAGATTTCTCCAGCACAAGATGTAATCCACAGAGGTTTTCCCTATCTTTTGTTTCTCCACCACTAAGTCTCCTACCATTATATGATGTTGGGCTCTAGTGATCGTTGGATGAAGATATTTTCAATTTTAGCGAATGTTTTAAGAGAATCATTGGGAAGTTCTGTGTACCAGTCAAAAGCAACTATGGTAAGGCTATTGATGAACTATCGGAATATAAGAGCATCGCTCCCTCCTGCATTACAACATCTTGCTCTAAATTGTGCCAAATGTTGATGAGGATTGTCAATTCCATTAAACATCTTGAAGAGAGGTGGAACAACTCCTTTAGGATATTAGACGGAATCAAATTCCTTAGGATAGGGTCCAACCTTTGGAATTAATGATCCGGTCCTCACCTGAGCATTGTCTCTTTTACTTTTTGTTCCACGAGCTGTGTGATTTTTTTCTGGAAATTCCACTCAGGGTATAATCATTTTATCTTTGAGTGCTTTCCTAAATTTTGATTGGTTCTCTTCTATTTTCGAGAATATGTAACACTTCAGGTTGAATGATTTCAACTGCAGGCTAAGCAATTGTTTGTGGTGGATTTTGTAGATTTGCCATCATTTCTTCAATCTATTGTTCAAGATGATTGATTTGTTCATGTCATTGTTGAATGATAGATCGTTAACCTTCTATTAGTTTTTCTATGGCTAGTAGAGGTAATTCTTGTGATGCGGTAGTGGCTCGTGTATCAACCATATTTATTTCTGCATACTCTTCACTTAGAGTGTTGGAAGATTTTTCCATCCTCCATGTTGATAATTTTTTAATGTCAGTTCTCAACTTTTTCAGTCTTTCTTCAAATGTCTTAACAGGATGTTTTTCACAAACTTTTTTTTGAGTATTTTTCATTTTTAGAGATTTCTTCTGACATCTCACGGGTCCATACATTTGTCTTGAGTGTCGAACAAGATGTTACAGGAAGGATATCATCATGTTGTGAGTATGAATGATCTGCGACATTTAACATTTGCACAAGATCCTTCAATTTAGCAGATGTTTCTTCCACCTCAAGGATGAGCTCATCATGTCTACTCTGTCTCTTGAAATAGTCATATCCTCCATTTTTGCTCCCAAACAAAGTTGAACAAGTATCCGAGTACACTAACTTTATGACAGGGATTCTTGGTCCATTTCTTGCTATTGAAAAAGAAGCTTCTTTTTCATGGACGAAGAGATTGCACATCCCATTTTTTCCAAAAGTTGAGAAATTGAACATCTTTCTTTTCATGCAAGTATTTTGATCAAAAAGTATATAGTTCGTATTGACGATGAATTTTCTCTTCGGAATGTGTTATCTTTGTACTCAATGGGTTCTGAATAAAGCTTATTCCTTTCTGAAAAATATGTGTTCCCTAAAACATTTTCCTCAGATTCAGATATTTCAAGATTATTAATCTCATTTCTTTTTTTTTCTTTAAGAGAATGAATTCTATTTCTTTGTTGAGTTTGTGTTAATGGAAAACTTTTAGAACAAGCTCCCTCTTCATATTGTGAGAAAATATCATCTTCAACATAAACTTTCTTTCCCTTCTGATCATAGTCTTCCTCCATTTTTTTTAAAAATCAGTTGTCCCACAGAAAAATTCTTGAGGTAGACCTTCTCCAAAAAGAGAAAAATCTCTGTAGGAATTTAAGTTAGGCTCCTTGAAGGGTTCTGTAATGAATTGGGATGGACTATTCATCATGAATTTAGTTCCGTCAAACAACCTAAAGTCATTTTGGTAAAGGCTAGTGTCTTCATAAATTGATGAATTAAAGTATTAGAAGTAGGAAAAGACTGAATCGGGAGAATCCTTTGTATTTTTCTAGCAATTCAGAAAGACAACACGTTAAATTTTATTGTAGAATTATTTTGTAAACTGGGAATTAAATATCATGGACTGTTTAATTATATGGAATGTCAGTCACAAATGTCATAGATTTTCTGTATGATTTTATGTCATGTCATTTTGTTTTGTTTTGTTTGTTTTTGTTTTGTTTGTTGTCTTGAAATTCCACTTCTGAATACCGTCATACAGAACAGAGTTAGCACACGCTATAACTTGCAAAGGAAATTTAGAGCAAAATTTTGTTTTCATGTTGCCAATAAACCTGCAAATAGAACATGATTAACATAAAATCATCTCTTCAGATTTATCAGTTTTAGTTTGTTATTTAGTTGGCTAAATAATTTTTAAACGACCCGGTCAAGATGTCTAAGGTTCAGTCATCTCGGGGCCATAAGAATATTCAGATTTAATTAGTCCTAAAGGTGTTTAAACCGAGACCACAAGATTCTTATCAGCAACCACAAATTGTCCAAGAAATCTTTGTAAATCTGAGCACATATGTTGAAGTTATGTTCAATGATCTTTGTTCTTTAGAGTTCAATTTAAGTTTTTAATGTCTTTTAAGGTGAATTTTATGTCATTTATGTCGGAGAGTAAAATTTTTATGATGTCATTTGTTTATGTCTGATGTTGATTAAACTTGAAAGAGTTTAATTAAAGCCTAAGGTTTAGGTTTAATGTCGGTGAAACTTGAAGATTGATGTCATTCAATTTGGATAGATCTTAAGTTATGAAGTTTATTTAAGTTAAATGTAGGTAGAACCTAAAGTTCAAAATGGTTTCATTCTAATGTGGATAGGACTTAAGATGTTTTAGGTTTAATGTAGGAAGAACCTGAAGATTGGAAATGGTTCAAGTCTAATGTAATTATGATTTAAAATGTTTTAAGCTCAATG
Source organism: Phalaenopsis hybrid cultivar (assembly GCA_002079205.1). Classification (NCBI taxonomy): domain Eukaryota; kingdom Viridiplantae; phylum Streptophyta; class Magnoliopsida; order Asparagales; family Orchidaceae; genus Phalaenopsis; species Phalaenopsis hybrid cultivar. The sequence goes on from JXCR01117204.1 coordinate 12,365, forward strand.
TAGGTAGAAACTTAGGATTAAAAGTGGTTTATGTCTAATGTAGGTAGGACTTAAGACGATTTAGGTTCAATGTAGGTAGAACTTATGGGTTAAATGATAAAGCATCTTTCGCACTACAATGAGTTATTGGTTAAATGAGAGAGATAAATGGTTTTACCATGTCTTGTGCTAAATAGAAGCAATTTTACTTCTCTACCCATAGTCAAGTGTTATAAAGAATAGTTGGCTAATCTTAGGTGTAATCTCAAAATCTATGGTTAGGCAAGGAGGATATTGGCTCTCACTCCAAAGCTCCCACTTCCCTTCCCCTAAAGGCTAACTCTAGCATTAGTTCTTAAACACTAACACCAAATTGGAGATTTTAGTTTCTCACTCTATAATCTCCAATTCTTCACCCAGTAATATTTATATTTCCTTATTTATTTGCACTCAATTCCATGAACAAAACACTCCTTCATGGAATCAAATGTGATATTCACTTTGTTATGAAACTCATACTCCATTTCCCAGATAGTATGTTTCACAATAGATGTTATTATTTCAATTGGCCAAGATGTTAACATTTCAATTGGCAAAATTGAAAAGTAAATTAAGAATGGAGTGAAAAAATCATCACAATTTATTTTATATTTTAAAATTGGCACATCCAAACTATCTCTTCATTTCACCATATGTTAGAGTTGGGAGAAAGATAAAGAAAACTACTCAAACCTCATGAGAAACATATGAAAAAATATAAATTTCATAAGAAAAAGAAAGTTAATACAATAATAATAAACAAACACCACTTGTCTTTAACTCTTCCTTAAAGAAAATCCCTTCTAGCTCCTATTGGACTCTTTCTCCCTTTACAAGACTCTTAATTCTCTCTTCGAAGATGTAGGGATGAAGAAATCTCTCACATCTCTCCCTCTCCAACAACTCTTATGATAAATCACACTTAGACTCACCACACTACACAATACACACAATAGAACACTAAAGAAACCCCAATGACACACTAGTGGACTCTTTTTCTGATCAATATTTGCTCTAGATATTGCATAATGTCGGTTTTCCAAGAGGTGTATCAAATAAATCTTCAAAAAACATCTAAATTCATCAAATCTTCTAGAATTTTGCATTGCATCGATTTCAGCGTCGTCGACGCTCGTGGCCCAAAATTAATTTGGTGCTCTATGTTAAAGGGCTCTTTCGGGGCGCATTCTAGCACCATTGGTGCCCCTGCTGTTCTGGACTCCTTCCTTCATGCTGATGTCGTCGACATCCATGCTGGCGCCATAAACACTGAGTGTTTCTCTCCAAAACGCCATTTTGACTTCAAATTCCATTCTTTTTTCGTCCTTTTTGCTTCAAGTACTAAAAATAATCAACCTGTGATAAAATAGGAAAAACACCTTCTTTTAAAGTACAATATCACCAAAAATGAGTATAAAAGATAGTTCTAAAAATACACATATTTTTCGTGCATCAAAATCTTCCAAACTTAAATGTTACTTATCCTCAAGTAACTCCTTTACTACATTAAAATATGACTTATAGTAACGAGTTTAGCTTATAGATTTCTATATTTTGTTCTACTATATGTCATACCATAACTTAAGAAAAATTTAAAATAACTCAAGTTAATGATAAAGGTATAAGAATATCTAGCAGTCAAGTTTAAGATTTCTTATTCTCTATTCTTTTCAAGGAAAGTTGTAAATTGTCATATTAAAGCCACTTAGAATATCCATATGGAAAAGAACTTCATGAAAAAATTACTAGTGAATATGCTAATACTTAAATACAAGTTAAGAGAATGTAGTTAAGCCTTCTTCCTTAAGTTGATTCTAGTGAAGCTAATTTTTTATTAGGCATCTCCTCAAGCTTCTCCTCACATATTTTTCTTTTCTTTTCTATTTTCTTTTCTTGTACTTTTTTCTTTTCTTCTTTAATATTATTTTTCATGTAAGGATTTTTATATTTGGATAGCCATTAATAATTTTGAACTTCACTATCCTCTTCTTAAGGTAAAAAAAACTTTTCAAATTCCTTCACTTTATAAATTCATCTTAGCTTTGAAAATTTTTTATAAAGTTTAATTCTTTTCTTTTTACATGAAGCTCTAAGATTCTCAATACTTTAAAAATACAAATTCCTTTCCTTAAAATGGAAAAATATAGTCTTATTATCTCATACCAAGTACCTTAATCTCTAGAATTAACCTTTATCATTAAACTTTTTTACTTAAGCTTACTATATATTTAGAAACACAAATATAGTTATCTAAAGTTAGGCTCTACTACCATAGGTTATGTTAAATTAAAAAATAAAATAAAATATAGTTAATTGAGGACAAATAAAATTAAGTTTCTTTTTTTAAAAGAAAATTTTCTTCCCCCCCCCCTCTCACCCCACCCTCTACCCCCCGAAACTTAAATTTTAAGAAGATTAAGCATGAAAAACTGAAAATACAGGGTGAAAGAAAACAGTTAATACATAAAGAAAAGAGTTACCTGNAGAATGAAAAACTAAAAACAATTAATACATAATGGAAAGACTTACCTGTTAAAGGATTTGATTTTGAAACTTAACTCTGAAGTATTGCAAGTGCTAATATGAAAAGCTACAAGACTTAAAAAATTAAATACGACATAATATATATATATNAATATTTCCTGAAAAAGAGTCAACTAAAAAAAAACAACGAAGTATCAAAAACAAACAACAATACTATAATAAATTTCTATGCAAAAGCAGCTCTACAGACTATAGTTCATAACACAACATTTAAAACAAATCAAAGAATCACACTCAACAAACTGAACAATAACAACAACAAAGTGCAACGAATTATAAACTAAATAAAAGAATAGAACTATTACTAGGAAGACATCTTCACTCATCCTCTTCTTCTTCTTCTTCTTCTTTTTCTTCTTCTAAATCAAATTTTTGTTGTTGATAAGGGTTAAAAAAAGGGTGACTAGGAAATTTTACCGAGTGGTCACCCCTCATGTATCTAACCATAACATCATCATATTCAAACTTTTGTTTTGTTAAATTATCATTATGTGCATTCCTGGCCTCCAAATTTTCAATCATGTTCTCTATCCTTATAATATCTCCTTGTTATATCATCATTTGTTCTATATGTTCCTATAGAGTAGGGGTACTACAAATAGAAGGAATATCCTCACTCCTACTTCCTGTTCTCCATCCATCATGAAATTCATAGGTTTTAATATTTGCTGGCCCAATAGGTTTAAGAGGCTCAATCCTTTCCTCAACAATTCTAAAATCAACTCTTGATTGCTCACATAATGTGAAAATCAGGGCAGGGTGTCCTAATCTACCGGTCGTCTGACCTAGAGCAATAGAACGAATGTTCTTATAGATTGTAGTGCCAACATCTTGACTGCCTATCTGTTGGATACAGAAGTTCAGGATAGCTTTATCTTTAGTAACTTCACTATGGTGGATTGTAGGTATCATTCTGGCAGATATAAAGTAATGTCAGGCTTTGGATACTATATTTAACATAGAAGCAGGGAAGTTTACCTTAACGTTATTCTTCACTTTTCAAGCTCCTCTTCCATCAGTAAGAAATGAAATAACTTCATCCAAAGCGTCGTTCATAGTAGAGAATGTGTTGTACTCACAATGAAATGCTCTTCACAACTAATAAATTTCATTAATCCTCCTCAGGGTGAACTCAACCATTTTACCATGAATATAGACGTGGTCATCATAAGTCTCTTTAAAATTAATATTCATCCTTAAATGGTCCACAAACAATTGTTTTTACAAACAACACAAAACCAACTTTTATATATGAAATTCCAATTTTTTATAAACACAAATTTTTAATCACACTAACACATACATAAAGAAAACCACACTATAATTCAGCGTCAAAATCAATCCACAACACTAGAACGCTGAAAAAGATATACGTACAATTAAAGTGATAGGAGTTTCAAAGCAAAGCAATCCAACATAATTACATTAAAAACATAATTAATTTTAAACAATGGAATGTCTAACTTCTTTAATTACTCCTCTTCAGCTTCAGTACAGTCTTCTCCTCTAATATCTCCCATAGACTGTAATGTATGTAAAAATTGTAGAATGGTCGGAACGGGAATTGATCAGTTGAATTTTCATCGATCCATTCTTTCTTCTTGAACATTTGCACCAAACTTGCTTCAATCTATCTTGTATAATCAAAGTGTTCCTTCATCCCCCAATCTAAGTGATAAAAAAGGCAAGTAATATTTACTTTCGCATTTATGACATTTTGAAGTTCTCTTTTAATCTTCTTTATTTTCTTCTCCAAAACTTGTGAACTTCCAACTGTACAAGGCATTAAGGGTGTCAAAGCATGTGATGAATTATCCAAGATAATGTCCAATGCTTCATTTCCATTCCCATATAGTTTGCTTCAATAGGATCCATGGACTCCAAGGGTAATAACACTTTCTCCCAACTTTCATATGGTACTTGAGATTGACTGCAAATTAAGAAGATCGTTGAAGGATGCCCTGGTCCATTTATAGGCCAAATCATTATAATGCCCATAATAGATTTTAAAATAATTGATCCCACATCAATGAGCTTTCCCATTTGAATGCAATAGTTTAAAATTACACTTTCCTCTGTAACCTTACTAATTTTGTAGAGATGAAGAAAATGTCATTGTCTAGATATTGGATTTAGCAGTGAAGCGGAGAAACTAACGTGCCCCTCATCTCTGATTTCCTAATTATCACTTTCATCCGTCAGAAATCGGTATACATCATACTTTAAATCCTTAATTGGAATAAAGTTCGCATAATGACAGATTGACACGCTTTGTATCAAAAACATATTGTTGATTCACGACAGAGTAAATGGTATTCCTTTACCTCAAATGAATACGACTCCTTGGTTAATTCCATGAAGATTAGCATTGAATTCTTTTACGACTGGAACAACTACTACAGCGGTAGTATAGCATAGAACTTCCCAACATCTCAATACTATGATTTTCTCAATCTATGAACTTGGATTACTTAATCCATGATTAACAAAGCCTCTCTCCTTGATAAGTCTCTTCTTCATGATGACTTTGTGATATAATTTCTACGTGTCAAAATTGATGAATTTTCTTTGATTGAATACTCATATCTTGAAGTATTTCTGGAATTAGAAGCTATGGATTTCAAAATTTGGAAGTATCTGGTCATCTAAAATGGTTTTCATTCCTTTAAAAAGGCCTTTAGGTAGTTATTTTGAAATCCTGCAAAAGTCTGCAAAAAACTCCTTGAGTTGAATTAATATTTTCTCATCAGCATTCTTTAGATTAAAATTGAATTCCTTAATAGCCCAAAATGCTTTATGTTCCAACTCTACTGGTAAGTAGCATTTTTTACCAAAAATAAGTCTATATGGGGACATTCCAATAAGAGTCTTATAGGCAGTTCTGTATGCCCATAATGCAGTATCTAATCTAGCAGACCAATCCAATTTATCAGGATTTACAACTTTTTCTAAGATTTGCTTTATTTCACGATTTGATATCTTTGCTAGACCGCTAGTTTAGGGATTCTAAGCGGTAGAGAATCTATGCATCATATTATATTTTCTAATCAATTTCTCGATCCTCTTATTCCTAAAATAGGATCCTCCTTCCATAGTAATTACTCTCGGCATTCCATATCTTGTAAAAATGTTATTATTTAAAAATTTTGAAACTCTTCGAGCATCACATTTAGATACAAAAATAGCTTCAATCCATTTTTACATATAATCAACAATATGCAATATATATAAAATTCGAAATCAAGGCATAAATGGTCCCATAAAATCTAATCTCCACACATTAAAAATTTCAACTTCCAATGTGTAATTTAGAGACATTTCATTTATTCTAGAAATATATCCTACTCATTGACATCGATCACTTGCATTAATATATTCATTAACATCTCTAAAAAGAGTAGGCCAATAAAATCTAGCTTGCAAAATTTTATATACAGTTCTACTAGTTCAGAAATGTCCTCGAAGTTCAGAATCATGACATCATTTAATTATTTGTTCAGTTTCTTTGTAAGGCACACATCTTCTAATGTTCAAATTTTTACACTTTTTATATAAATATGGGTCATCCCAAAAATAGAATCCTACATCATGAATAAATTTCTTTAATTGTTGATTCTTTACATCTGGTGGTAGAATACACTCACAATATAATTTTTTATATCGGCATACCATGGTATATTCTTTATATGAATACTATACAATTGTTCATCAGGGAAAGTTTCTAAGATTTTGTTTACAAAATCAGTTAATATTTCTTATTCTAGTCTCGATAAATCATTAGTTATTTGATTAGCAGTTCCCTTTCAATCTACCACCAAAAAATTAAACTCTTGCAGCACAAGTATCTATCTAATTAATCTTAGTTTAGCATCCTTCTTTTGCATCAAAAATTTGATAGCATAATGGTCTGTATGCACCATACATTTAGCTCCAATTAAGTATGGTCTAAACTTATCAAAGGCATAGACAATAGCTAATAACTCTCTTTCATTAGAGGTGTAATAAATTTGGGCATCATTTAGTGTTTTACTAGCCTAATATATTACTTTAAAAACTTTGTTATACGTTTTCCCTAAAATAGCTCCAATAGCATGATCACTAACATCACACATTATTTCAAATGGTTTCAATCAGGTGGAACTATTATAGAAGCAGTGATTAATTTTTCTTTGAATAACTCAAATACTTTTATGCATTCCATATTAAAATTAAATTTCATATCTTTTCCTAAAAGTTGACATAATGGCTTAGTATTTTTTGAAAAATTTTTTATATAACGTCTGAAGAAACCAGCATGTCCTAGAAAATTTCTTACCCCTCTAATCGTAGTAGAAGGAGGTAATTTTGTAATAACTTGAATTTTTTCTGGATCTACTTCCATGCCATTTTCAGAATTTTTATGCCTAAGTACAGGTCCTCCTGCAACCATAAACTGACATTTTTCCCAATTTAGTACTAAGTTGATTTTTTCACATAGTTCCAGAACTTTTTCTAAATTATTTAAGCATAATTCAAATGAAGTTCAGAGTACAAAAAAATCAACCATAAAGACTTTCATTCTGCGTTCAACTAAATTACAAAAAATTGACATCATACATCTTTGAAGTGTTGTAGGTGTGTTACATAGTCCAAAAGACATCCTAAGAAAAGCAAATGTTTTATAAGGGCTCGTAAATGTTGTTTTTTCTTGATCCTCAGAAGTAATTGGAATATGATGATACCCGGTATATCCATCTAGAAAGCAGTAATATTTTTGCCCAGTCAATCTATCCAACATTTGGTCTAGAAATGGTAAAGGAAAATTATCTTTTCTAGTGCCTACATTTTGATTTATATAGTCTATACAAATTCTCCAGTTGGTAACTTGTCTTATTGGAATTAATTCATTTTTCTCATTTACTTCAACTGTCACTCTTCCATTCTTTGGAACACAGTGGATCAGACTTACCCACGCTCTGTCTGAAATAGGATATATAATTCCAACATCTAACCATTTTAAGATTTCCTTTTTAACAACTTCTTTCATTATCGGGTTTGATCCCCTCTGAGGATCAACTTTAGTTTTATATTTTTCATCCTATAGAGTTCTTTGCATACAAATTAAAGCACTGATTCCTTTAATATTTGTTAAAGTCCATCCAAAGGCCTTCTTATATCTTCTCAACATTTCTACTAATTTTTTCTCTTCAGTTTCAATTAAATTATAAGATATAATGACAGGTAATGTAGATGAATCTTCTAAAAACATAAATTTTAAATGGGCTGGTAATACTTTCAGTTCAACTTCAGGTGGTTTAATACTTGAAGGAATAAGATTTTTATTATCATTTTTCCAAAGGTCCAAAATTTCAAATTTTTCCTGAACATAATCTAAATTTTGATTTTTTATCTTCAAACATATTGCTAATTTGGACCAAATTTGACCAATTAGGTGAAGGATTGATCAATATGATCCATGTGGTGGCCATTAGGTCATGAGTTGACCATTTTTACCAAATTTGACCAATTAGGTTAAGGATTGACCAATATGGTCCATGTTGTGGTCATTAGGTCATTAATTGGCCATTTTGACCAAATTTGACCAATTAGGTCAAGGGTTGACCAATATGGTCCATGTAGTGGTCATTAGGTCATGAATTGACCATTTTGACCAAATTTGACAAATTAGGTCACGAGTTGACCAGTGTGGTCAACGTGTCCCCAATTCAGGGTTTGTCCGATCCATCTGGGATGTCTCCAGAAGTTGGGTTCAAAAGGGTATATTGAGGTTTAACCTTAAATGTTAAGGTTAAAGAGGTTTACGGATATGTTCAGGAAGTTAACTGTAATAGATTCCTTCCTTATATACCAAAAATATATGCATTTTTAGACCCATATTTTATACTCATTTTTGGTGATATTGCACTTTAATGNGCAGATATGTTTAGGAAGTTAACTGTAATAGATTCCTTCCTTATACACAAAAAATATATGCATTTTTAGATTTATACTCATTTTTGGTGATATTGCACTTTAATGGAAGGTATTTTTATGTTTTCTTGCAGGTTGTTAATTTTTAGGACTTAAAGCAAAATGATGAAATTTGGAGCAAAAATGAAGAAGTTGAAATTTGTTCAACGCCGATGGCGCCGTTTGACAGAGGGGACAAATTAAATTACGGGACACTCGCGCTGACGGCGCCAATGTCAGTTCAGCCCCGATTTCTAGAAGATTCAATGAATCTAGATGTATTTCGAAGAGTTTTTTTTTTTAGGCACCTATTGGAGAACCGAATCTAAGCTTTATTTGGGGCCGAAATTAATTAAAAAAGTGACTCTTCCTGCCATTTCATCCCCTCCATTCAACCTTCTACACATCACACATTATTTCATTTTTCATTCCACAACCATTTAGAGTCCATTGTTCTTATAATTTAGAGTTTTGTGGTGAGATTAAGTGTGAATTCTTCTCTAAGAGTGTTGGAAAAGTAGAAAAGTGGGAGATTTCTTCTTCCTTCATTTTCTAGAACAGACTACAAGAGATTTGCTTTGAGAAAGAGTTTCAGATTAGTGTTGTTTATTTATTAGTATTGTATGAACTTTATTTTATATATATAATTTGTGTTTTGTTGTATCTTTCTCATGAAGTCTGAGTAGTTTACTTTTTCTTTCTCCCTACTCTAAGATATGATGAAATGAAGAGATAATATGGATGTGTCAATATTAAAATATAAAGTAAATTGTGTTAATTTTTCAACTCTGAACTAAATTTACTTTTCAATTTGACCAATTGAATTGTTAAAATATGTTGTGAAACATATGATCCGGGAAATGAAGTATGAGTTTAACAGTAGAGTGAGGATAACATTTGACTCCATGAAGGAGAACTTCATTCATAAAATTAAGAGCAAATAAATAGGGAAATATACTTTATTGGGTGTAGAATTGGAGAACCTTTAGGGTGACAGACTAAAATCCCCAATTCGATCTTAGTGTTTTAAAACTAAAGCGAGAGTTAGCCTTCAGGAGAAGGGAAGTGGGAGCTCTGGAGTGGGAGCCAGTATCCTTCTAGCCTAGCCACGGATTTAGGGACTAAACTTGGGATTAGCCAATGATTTTCTATAACATTGTATCAGGGTAGAGAATTAAAACTGCTCCTATTTGACACAATACATATTTGAACCATTTATCTCATCTCATTTTACCAAAATCTCATTGTAGTGGGAAAGATGTTTTTTCACATAAGAAATCTTCATCACATAAACATAATTTAATAGTTTAATAGTTTAATAGATTAGTAGTTACTGTTTAAAATTTTGTATTTCGGTTTTGTTAATAGTTAAATGATTTAATTCTGATAATATCACAACATTCAAAATTAGTGACATTAATTTCGTATTGACTTTCTGTGAATTTCTTAGTAAATTTATCATTTCAAATTTAAGCCTTCCCCGTGGGATCAATATTTGGGGCTTAAATAGAAAGTTCTTTATTACTTGATAATGATATGTATACTTGCGTAGAATCTCAATATTAATTGCTTAAATTTCTTATTCATAAAATATTGCATCAAGCTTTTGGCACCGTTGCATAACGGAGTTAACTATATAATTTTTACACAACTATATTCTCGGGATCAAGTTTTTGGCGCCATTGTCGGGGATTAAAATCTTCAAAGTAGTGTGTCAACTTCATAAATCCTTACATATAAGAAAATATCGGATTCAAGTTTTTGATGCCGTTTCCAGGGAAGGTAATGGTAAATTAAGTAGATTTGGTAAATTAGGAAATTTAGAGATAATTATATAAAAAAATAAAATAAAAATTCAAAGATCTAAAAAGAAAATATATCTTTATTTAAGAGTTATTTTTAAGAAATTTTCTTTGCTTATTTAATTTGTTTATGCGAAATGTTGGATCTAAAGGTTTAGTACCTTACGAATCAAAATTAGAGCGTGTTATTAGAAAAATTTGAAAACAACAAAAAGAAATTAAAAATTTGAATGAAATGAAAAATAAGTTAAATAATTAAACAAACAAAAATCGACAAAGACTTTTAAGAGATTATTCTAATCCAACAGCAGATAAACTTCACTTGACTATTCAAAATGCTGATGTTGCTACTAATTCATTTGAGCTTAAACCTACTATTATCCAAATGGTATAAAATAATTAGTTTGGAGAAACACCTACTGAAGATCCAAACTTACGTCTTGCTAGTTTTCTTAAAATTTGTGCTACTTTTAAATATGGCAGAGTGTCTACTTATGTTGTTAGGCTTAGAATTTTTCCTTTTTCATTAAGGGATAAAGCCAAGGCTTTGTTAAATTCATTAGCACCTGGATCCATTAGAACTTGGGGATAACTATTACAAAAATGCTTAGTTAAATATTTTTCCCCCTCAAAAACTGCTAAGCTTATAAATGATATTACATCTTTTTGTTAGTTTGAAGGAGAATCGATATTTGAAGCTTGGGAAAGATTTAAAGATATTTTTAGAAAATATCCACACCATGCTCTACCAGATTGGTTAATAATTCAAACATTTTATAATGGATTAGTAGGATCTAAGATCTATTATAAATGCTGCTGCCGGTGGAGCATTAATGACAAAACCATTTGATGAAGCATATTCTTTAATTGAAGAAATGACTACTAATAATTTTCAATGGCCCTCTGATGGGTAAATTTTAAGAGAGTAACTATTATTCATGATTCTAATGCAATTTCTACTTTAGCATCTCAAATTGCTACTATTTCAAAAAAGATTGATCAAATAACAGTGAATTATTCTCAAATACCCCTAGTATTAGAGGAAAATTCACTAGGACAGATCATTGATGCTTAATCATCTTATGAAACTTTAAATGCTATAAATAATTGAAATAACAATCCATATTCTAACTTTTGTAATCCTAGATGGGAAAATCACCATAATTTTAGTTGGAATAATTATAACAATTCGGTGAATCCCTCTAAAAATTTGAACAACCAAGGAAATTCTAGTGATCGACCATATTATCCTCCTGGATTTAACTCTAATCCTAACTTATAAGTTAAGGAAAAGAAGTTGACGATGGAAGAAGTAATGTTAAACATGGTAAATGAAATACAGAATCAAGGGGCTGATATTTGAAATATTGAAAATCAATTAAGACATATTGCTACTTCACACAGTAACAGACCTTCTAGAATTCTTCTGAGTACGGTGGAAGCTAATCTAAAAGATCAAAATAAAGAGCAAATAAAAGATATTTAATTAGTAAGTGGAAAAGAAGTTGAAATAAGGATCCAAAGAGAATTGAAGTTGATGAAAAGAAGGAAGAAATGGAAAGAGACCAAAATGAAAATGAACAAACACAAGGTCCTTTAGGAAATTCCCGCCGTCGGCGGCGTCAAGGGCGTCGTCGGCAGGCTCTATTGATTTTGTCCAAATTTTATATTTTTACAATTTTGATCAATTCTAAGCCTAAACGACATCCGTTTAATCTTTATAAACATAATTTTAAATAGTTAAATGATGTACTTAACACATACAAACTTTCACAAAACAAAACATCACATTTATATATAAATTCCAAGAGATACAATAAACGTTACATAACACACCTAAATTAGGTATTTTCTCATCCTCAATACATTAATTCAGGGTCGCAATCCAAGCCACAACACTCAAATCGCTGAAAACAAAACATCCTATGCTTAGTCTCAACTATACAGAGATCTTTAAGCATAATTCTAAAACAAAGCAAATATAAAGTTCAAATCTAAACACACAAACATAAATGTAACATATGAGATCTACTACTTGTCAGATTCTGTGCTCGTTTCTCCTCTGAGATCACCCATTGATTGCACATGGACGAAGAGGTTGTAGAAGGGTTGGAAAGGAAATTCTTCAGTTGAATCTTCCTCAATTAATTTCATCCTCTTCATCGATCGTATCAAGCTATCTTATAAATGTCCAGTGTGCGCGAAATTTTCTTTCATTCTTCAGTCTAGATGATGGAAGCATTGGTAGATATTATTAATTGCATTCATCACATTTTGTACCTCCTTTTCCAATTTCTTGATTTGACGCGGGATCACCAAAGACTTATCAAGGACTAAGGGTTGTACTGACAGAGAATTCTGAGAAGATTGATCAACTATCATAGCCATGTCATTTTCATCTTCAAATGATGGGAGAACTTCAGTTGGATCCAAAGGTTTCCAAGGTAGCAGTACATTTTCCCAGTTTTCATAGGATACTTGGAACTGGTTGCAAAGTGAGAAAATTGTTGAAGAGTGTCCATGCCCATAACTTGATCCGTGAATGATCAGGCCTAAGACTGTCTTCACAATTATAGATCAAATATCGATCGGCAGTCCCCTTCGGATGCAGTAATTCAAAATGGCACTTTCTTTAGAAACCTTACAACCCTTCATTGTCGGTAACAGTTTCACAGAAATGAAGAAGTGCCAGTGTTTAGAGACGGGATTCAAAAGTGTTGAAGAAAAACTAACATACCCGTACTCTCGCATTTCCCAATCATCAATTTCGTCCGTCAAATACTGGTAAATTTCATTCATCTGGTCTCTTGTTGGGACGAAATAGGAATAGTGGCAGACAGGAACATTCTCTATCATATATAACTCGTTGATTCTTAAAGGAGTGAAAGTAATCCATCTCCCTCGCACATAAACAACTCCTTGGTTAACTCCATATAAATTTGCATAAAATTCTTTTACTACAGGAACTACCACGGCGGCAGTAGTGTAGCACAGCACTATCTTCGCCGCACTATCATTTCTTCAAAATCCATTGTGGGATTATTCAATCTGCGATTCAGGAATCTTAGTTCCTTGATTAATCTTTTCTTCGTCAGCAACTTGTTAAAGATTCGCTGCGCTTCCGCACTAATGAACTTTCGCCGATTGAAAACTCGCATTCTGGGATTATCAGGGGAATTTGATGTCATAGGAATGAAATTGACAGAGTTTTTCTTCATTTTTTGGGAGAAAATATGAACTAAAGTTCGAATTTTTTAGTTTAAAAAGACTATTCCCACCTAAAAACCGTCAAAAACCACTCATTGGACACAAGAAACCGCCTCTTACCGGTCTCGCCGTTGGCGTCATCGAGGGCGATGTCGGCGCCCAAGTCAAAACTTTCACAGTTTTGCTCTGGTCCGAATGCGTCGCAATTTTTCTTTATGGATCCAATTCTTAAGATATTTGAAGGGTAAATAAGAGTAGTAGAGTTTAATATTAGTATAAACTAGCGATAAATTCAAATAAAAACTGCCATAATCGCAATAAAGATAAGTATAAATATGGGTTGCCTCCCATAAAGCGCTTGGTTTAACGTTTTCAGCCCGACCTATTCAGGGTTCATTCAGGTTGACTGATCATTAAAACCTCTTTAAAATTTGGTCTTTTACCCTCATAATATTTAGGTTGACTGATCATTAAAACCTCTTTAAAATTTGGTCTTTTACCCTCATAATATGGTTTTAATCTATGTTCCATTTACTTTAAATCTTTTCCAGTCTTTTGATCTTCAATTTCAACAACTCCGTAAGTATAAACTTGAATCATTAAAACCTCTTTAAAATTTGGTTTGTTACCCTCATAATATGGTTTTAATCTATGTCCCAGTTGACTGATTATTAAAACCTCTTTAAAATTTGGTCTTTTACCCTCAAAATACGGCTTTAATCTGTGTCCATTCATTTAAATCTTTTCGTTTTCTGATCTTCAATTTCAATAGCTCTGTAAGTATAAACTTGAGTCACAGTAAATGACCCTAACCAATGAGACTTCAATTTCCTAGATTTCAACAGCTCCGTAAGTATAAACTTGAGTCATAGTAAAGGGTCCTAACTAACGAGACTTCAATTTCTTCTGATCTTCAATTTCAATAGTTTCGTAAGTGTAAACTTGAGTCACAGTAAATGGCCCTAACCAACGAGACTTCAATTTCTCAGGGAATAACTTTAACCTTTTATTGTAAAGCAAAACTTCTTATCCTGGTTCAAAGTTCTTTCGGTTAATCTTTAGATCATCCCATAACTTTAATTTTTCCTTATAAATTCTGTCATTATCATAAGATTCATTTCTTAATTCTTGTTTCTCCTTATAAATTATGTCATTATCATAAGATTCATTTCTTAATTCTTCCAATTCATTTAATTATAACAATCTCTTCTTACCACATCTTTCAAATTATAATTGAATTCTTTAATCGCCCAACACTCCTTATAAATTTTGTCGTTATCATAAGACTCATTTCTTAATTCTTCCAATTCATTTAATTGTTTCTTATAAATTATTCAAAGTTCTTCTGGTTAATCTTCTGATCATGCCATAACTTTAGTTTCTCCTTATAAATTCCTGGTTAATCTTTTGATCATGCCATAACTTTAATTTTTCCTTATAAATTCTGTCATTATCATAGGTTAATCTTCTGATCATGCCATAACTTTAGTTTCTCTTTATAAATTCCGTCGTTATCATAAGCTCGTTTCTTAATTCTTCCAATTCATTTAATTGTAACAATCTCTTCTTACCATCATCTTTCAAACTCATTTCTTAATTCTTCCAATTCATTTAATTGTAAACTTATAAATTCTATCGTTATCATAAGACTCATTTCTTAATTCTTCCAATTCATTTAATTGTAACAATCTCTTCTTACAGCATCTTTCAAATTATAATTGAATTCTTTAATCGCCCAATATGCTTTATGCTCCAATTCTTACAAGCATCTTTCAAATTATAATTGAATTCTTTAATCGCCCAATCTGTCATTATCATAAGACTCATTTCTTAATTCTTCCAATTCATTTAATTATAACAATCTCTTCTTACCAATATCTTTCAAATTATAATTGAATTCTTTAATCGCCTAATATGCTTTATGCTCCAATTCTACTGATAATTATAATTGAATTCTTTAATCGCCCAATATGCTTTATGCTCCAATTCTACTAGTAAGTGATAAGTCTTTTCAAAAATCAGTCTGTAAGGAGTCATTCTAATAGGAGTTTTATAAGCAGTCCTGTAAGCCCATAATGTGATATCCAGTCTAGTGGACCAATCTATTCTACTAGGGTTTACAGTCTTTTCAAGTATTTGTTTGTGTCCAATCTTGTGGACCAATCTATTCTACTAGGGTTTACAGTCTTTTCAAGTATTTGTTTAATCTCTCTATTAGAAACTTCAGCTAATCCACTGGTTTGATGGTGATAAGCAGTAGAGATTCTATGAATAATATTAAATTTTTCTGCCAATCTCTGAATATATTTATTCCTAAAATGGGCATCTCCATCAGTAATAATCATCTTAGGCATTTCGTATCTAGTGAAAATATTTTTCATTAAAAATCTTGAAACACTTTTAGCATCACAGCGAGGTAAAGTTTGTGCTTCAATCTACTTAGAAACGTAGTCTACTGCAATTAATATATATAAGTTCCCAAATGAAGGAATAAATGGTCCCATAAAATCTAATCCCCAAACATCAAAGATATCAACTTCCAATATGAAATTTAGAGGCATTTCATTTCTTCTAGATATATTGCCTACTCGTTGACATCGATCACAAGTTTTTATATATCTATAAACATCTCTAAATATAGTAGGCCAATAAAATTCAGGTTGTAAAATTTTATAAGTAGTTTTATCGCTCCCAAAATGTCCTCCAAATTCAGAATCATGACATTTTTGAATAATCAGTTCATTTTCTTCATAAGGTGCACATCTCCTCATAATCTGATCCTTACATTGTTTATATAAATAAGGCTCATCCCAAAAATATGCTTTCGTATCATGAATGAATTTCCTTTGTTGTTGCAATGTCAGCATAGGTGGCAAAATATCACTTACAATATAGTTAACAATACCAGCATACCATGATATTTTCCACACACTAACATTATAAAGCTGTTCATCAGGGAAACTGTATGTAATTTCATTGTCAACATCAGATAATTCATAGTTTTCTAATCTTGACAAATGATCAGCAATTTGATTATCAGTTCCCTTTCTATCAATAATTATTCAAATTCTTGCATCAAGAATATCCATCTAATCAACCTTGTTTTAGCATCTTTCTTTTGCATCAGATATTTAATAGCTGAGTGATCAGTGTACACAAGACATTTAGCTCCGATTAAATAAGATCAAAATTTATCTAAAACATATACGATAGCTAGTAGCTCTTTTTCAGTAACGGTATAGTTAATTTGAGCATCATTAAGAGTTTTGCTAGCGTAGTATATCACCTTAAAAATCTTTTCATACCTTTATCCAAAGACAGCTCCAATAGCATAATCACTAGCATCACACATCAGTTCAAATGGTTTCTCCCAGTTAGGTGAAACTATAATAGTTATAGGGGCAGTGATTAATTTTTCTTTTAATAACTCAAAGACATTTAGACAGCTTTCAGTAAACTCAAATTTCTTGTCCTTTTCTAAAAGTTGGCATAGAGGTTTAGTAACTTTTGAGAAGTCTTAATTAAAGCGCCTCTAAAAACCGATATGTCCCAGAAAACTTCTAACTTCTCTTACACTAGTAGGAGGTGTTAGTTTAGATATAAGTTAGATTTTTGCAGGGTCTGTTTCCATACCATTTTCTGAAATTTTATGCACTAGCACAATTCCTCCTGCAACCATAAATTGACATTTCTCCCAATTTAGAACTAAATTAGTTCTTTCGCATAACTCTGAAACTTTTTCAAGATAAATTAAGCAAGCGTCAAATGATGTTCCAAATACAGAGAAATCATCCATAAATACTTCCAGCCCATCGTTAATTAACTTACTAAATATGGATATCATTCATCTCTGGAATGTTGCAGGTGCATTACATATTCCAAAAGACATTCTTTTAAACGCAAAAGTTCCAAAAGGACTAGTAAATGTTGTCTTTTCTTGATCCTCAGGATCAATAGGAATTTGATGGTAACCGGTATATCCATCTAAAAAGAAAAAATATTTGTGCCCAGCAAGTCTATCTACTATTTGATCTAGAAATGATAGGGGAAAATGATCTTTCCTGGTGGCAGTGTTTAATTTTCTATAATCAATGCAGATGCACCACCCAGTGACTTTTTTGATAGGTATCAACTCATTATTTTTATTTGTTTCAACAGTCACTCCTCCTTTCTTCGGTACATAATGAATTGGACTTACCCATGCACTATCTGAAATAAGATATTTAATTCCAATGTCTAGCCATTTTAAAATTTCCTTTTTTACTACTTCTTTCATTATAGGGTTTAATCTCCTTTGTGGATCAACTCTTGGTTTATATTGTTCATCTAATATAATTCTGTGCATACATATCGAATGACTGATTCCTTTAATATCAGCTAAGGTCCAACCAAAAACTTTCTTATATCTTTTTAATGACTGATTCCCTTAATGTCAGCTAAGGTCCAACCAAAAGCTTTCTTATATCTTTTCAATGTATCTAACTTTAATCTCTTTTGTGGATTAACTCTTGGTTTATATTGTTCATCTAATATAATTTTGTGCATACAAATTGAAGGACTGATTCTTTAATATCCACTAAGGTCCAACCAAAAGCTTTCTTATATATTTTCAATGTATCTAACAATTTTTGTTCTTGTCATTAGCTAAGGCCCAACCAAAAGCTTTCTTATATCTTTTCAATGTATATAACAGTCTTTGCTTGGCTTATATTGTTCATCTAATATAATTCTGTGCATACAGATTGAAGGACTGATTCCCTTAATATCTGCTTTCTTTTATCTTTTTAATGTATCCAAAAGTCTTTGCTCTTGCAAATCATTTAACTCTGAAGCTCATATCATTATGTGCATACAGATCGAAGGATTGATTCCCTTAATATCAGCTAAGGTCCAACCAAAAGCTTTCTTGTGCATACAGATTGAAGGACTGATTCCTTTAATATCAGCTAAGGTCCAACCAAAAGCTTTCTTTAATGTATCTAAAAGTCTTTGCTCTTGCAAATCATTTAATTCTTAAGATATAATAACAGGTAATGTAGATGAGTCGGTATCTATCAGTCTTTGTTCTTGTAAATCATTTAATTCTGAAGATATAATAATATGTAATGTACTATCCAAAATATTTGCTCTTGCAAATCATTTAATTCCGAAGATATAATAACATGTAATGTAGATGAGTCTCCCAGAAGCTCTTGCAATTAATTTAATTCTAAAGATATAATAACATGTAATGTAGATGAGTCTCCCAAAAACACATATTTCATAATCATTTAATTCTGAAGATATAATAACGGGTAATGTAGATGAGTCTCGTAAAAATACATACTTCTTCTTTTAATTCTTAAGATATAATAACAGGTAATGTAGATGAGTCTCCCAAAAGTACATACTTCAAATGAAGATATAATAACATGTAATGTAAATGAGTCTCCTAAAAATACATACTTCAAGTGACTAGGCAGAAGATATAATAATAGGTAATGTAGATGAGTCTCCTAAAAATACATACTTCAAGTGGCTAGGAAAAGATATAATAACAGGTAATGTAGATGAGTCTCCTAAAAACACATACTTCAAGTGGCTTGGGAATAACAGGTAATGTAGATGAGTCTCCCAAAACACATACTTCAAGTAGTTAGGTAATGTTTTCAACTCAAGTTCAGGTGGGTTAATAATTGATGGAAATAGATTCTTATCAGCATTTTCTGTAATATCCAACATTTCAAATCTTTNTCAAATCTTTCCTGAACATAATCTAATTCTTCATTTTCTAATTTGTCCAGAATAATTTCATCATTTTCTTTGAATTGTTCTTCGAAATGTTCTTTAAAATGTTCATTCATTAGATGTTCAACAATTTCCATTCGAAAACATTCATTATCTCTTTCAACAGCAGGGTATTTCATAGATTTCGCAATGTTAAAA